>JAACNH010002156.1:0-45437 GCA_019447015.1 Hymenochirus boettgeri
ATGGCAAGTCAGAACATACAATCGGAGCACAAATTATGGCAGTCAGGACATTACAATCAGGGGACACAAGATGGCAGTCAAGACATACAATCAGGGGCACCAATATGGCAGTCAGACATACAATCAGGAGCAGCAATATCGCAGTCAGACATTACAATCAGGCGCACCAATATGGCAGTCAGACATACAAATCAGGAGCACCAATATGGCAGGCAGACATACACAGGCAAAAGAAGGAGCGGAGAACCACCCGAAAAGAAAAGAGAAGCCACAGCGGACAAGAGAAGCAGAAAGCAAGCACCAAAAAGCACAGAAACCGCGACAGAAGCACACAGAGCGGCGATGAGAAGTAAGGAGAGAAGCCAAGCCCGAGCGAGCCCAATATGGCAGTCAACATACAATCAGGAACACCAATATGGTCAGTCCAGATACAATCAGGAACACCAATATGGCAGTCAGACATACATCAGGAGCACCAATATGGCAGTCAGACATACAACAGGAGCACCAATATGGCAGTCAGACATACAATCAGGAGCACCAATATGGCAGTCAGACATACAATCAGGAGCACCAATATGGCAGTCAGACATACAACAGGAGCACCAATATGGCAGTCAGACATACAATCAGGAGCACCAATATGGCAGTCAGACATACAATCAGGAGCACCAATATGGCAGTCAGACTACAATCAGGACACCAATATGGCAGTCAGAATACAATCAGGAAACACCAATATGGCGTCAGACATACAATCAGGAGCACCAATATGGTCAGTCCAGAACACAACAATCAGGAGCACCAATATGGCAGTCAGACATACAATCAGGAGCACCAATATGGCAGTACAGACATACAATCAGGAGCACCATATGCAGTGCATCAATCGAGACATAGGCGAATCACAGGAGCACCAATATGGCAGTCAGACATACATCAGGAGCACCAATATGGCAGTCAGACATACAATCAGGCGCACCAATATGGCAGTAGAATACAATCAGAACACCAATATGGCAGTCAGACATACAATCAGGAACACCAATATGGCAGTCAGACATACAATCAGGAGCACCAATATGGCAGTCAGAATACAATCAGAGAACCCAATATCAGGTCAGACATACATCAGGAGCACCAATATGGCAGATCAGACATACAATCAAGGAGCACCAATATGGCTAGTCAGACATAACACATCAGGAACACCAATATGGCAGTTCGGACATACAATCAGAGATCACCAATATGGCAGTCAGACATACAATCAGGAAACCAATATGGCAGTTCAGACATACAATCAGGAACACCAATATGGCAGTCAGACATACAATCAGGAGCACCCATATGGCAGTCAGACATACAATCCAGGGCACCAATATGGAGTCAGACATACAATCAGGAGCACCATATGAGTAGACAACATACAATCAGGAACCCAATATGGATGTCAGACATACAATCAGGAAACCATATGGCAGTCGAATACAATCAGGACACAATATGGCAGTCAGACATACAATCAGGAGCACCAATTAGGCAGTCAGACATACAATCAGGAGCACCAATTATGGCAGTACAGAATACAATAGGAGCACCAATATGGGCAGTCACGACCTTACAATCAGGAGCACCAATATGGCAGTCAGACAAAAATCATGAGCACCAAATGGCAGTCGACAACAATCAGGAGCACCAATATGGCAGTCGAAGACATACAATCAGGAACACCAATATGGCAGTCAGACATACAATCAGGAGCACCAATATGGCAGTCAGACATACAATCAGGAGCACCAATTAGGCAAGGCAGACTACAATCAGGAGCACCAATATGGCAGTCAGACATACATCAGAGCACCAATATGCAGTCAGACATACAATCAGGAACACCAATATGGCAGCAGACACATCAGCACCATAGTCTACACATCAGGAACACCAATATGGAGTCAGACATACAATCAGGAGCACCAATATGGCAGTCAGACATACAATCAGGAGCACAATATGCCAGTCAACATACATCAGGAACACCATTCAGTCAGACATTCAGAATACAATCCAGGAACACAATATGGTAGTCAGACATACAATCAGGAACACCATATGGCAGTCAGACATACAATCAGGAGCACCAATATGGCAGTCAGACATACAATCAGGAACACCAATATGGCGTCCGAATACAATCAGGAAGCACCATATGGCAGTCAGACATACAATCAGGAAGCACCACTATGGCTAGCCGACATACAATTCAAGGAGACACCCAATATGGCAGTCAGACATACAATCAGGAGCACCAATAGGAGTCAGTCATACAATCAGGAGACCATCAATAACTGGGACAAGTGGCACAGACATACAATCAGGAGCACCAATATGGCAAGTCAGACATACAATCAGGAGCACCAATATGGCAGTCAGACATACAATCAGGAACACCAATATGGTCATCGACATACAATCAGGACACCAATATGGTAGTCAGCATTCAGCAGGGCACCATATGCAGTCAGACATACAACAGGAAACACCAAATGCAGTCAGACATACAATCAGGAGCACCAATATGGCAGTCAGACATACAAAGAGTCACCAATATGGCAGTCAGACATACAATAGGAACACCAAATGAGCGTCAGTCAGACGATACAATCAGGAAACCAATATGGCAGTCAGACATACAATCAGGACACCCAATATAGCAGTCAGACTACAAACAGAGTACAATATGGCAGTCAGAATACAATCAGAGCACCAATATGGCAGTCAGACATACAATCAGGAACACCAATATGGCATCAGGGACATACAATCAGCTGAGCACCAAATGGGGCAGTCCGGACATACAATCAGGAACACCAATATGGCAGTCAGACATACAATCAGGAACACCAATATGGCAGTCAGACATCAATCAGGAACACACATATGGCCTAGACATACACTCAGGACACCAATATGGCAGTCAGACATACAATCAGGAGCACCAATATGCAGTCAGACATACAATCAGGACACCAATATGGCAGTCAGACATACAATCAGGAGCCACCATAGTGCAGTCAGACATACAATCAGGAGCACCAATATGCAGTCAGACATACAATCAGGAGCACCAATATGGCAGTCACAGACATACAATCAGGAACACCAATATGGCAGTCACATACAATCAGGACACCAAGATGGCAGTCAGATACCAATCATGGAGCAACCAATATGGCAGTCAGACATACAATCAGGACACACCAATGGCAGTCAGAACAAAATCAGGACCAATATGGCGATCAGACAATACACATCCAGGAGCACCAATATGGCCAGTCAGACATACAACAGGAGCCCAATATGGCGGTCAGACCATACAATCAGGAACCCAATATGGCAGTCAGACATACAATCAGGACACACATATGGCAGTCAGACTACAATAGAGCACCACTATGGCAGTCAGACATACATCAGCGAACAATATGGCAGTCGACATAACACTCAGGACACCAATATGGCAGTCAGACATACAATCAGGAGCACCAATATGGCAGTCAGACATACAATCAGGATAACAATAGTGCAGTCAGACATACAATCAGGGACACCAATATGCAGTCAGACTACAATCAGGACACCAATAGGCAGTCAGACATACAATCAGGAGCACCAAATAAGCCCCCCAAGTCAGACATACATCAGGATCACCAATATGGCAGTCAGACATACAATCAGGAGCACCAATATGGCAGTCCAGACATAACCAATCAGGAACACCAATATGGCACAGGATCCAGACATACAATCAGGAAACCAATATGGCAGTCAGTACATACAATCAGGAACACCAATATGGCAGTCAGACTACAACAGGAGTCAACCAATATGGCAAGTCCGACTACAATCATGAACACCAATATGCAGCAGTAGAAATACACAATCACGGAACCAATATGGCAGTCAGACATACATCAGGACACCAATATGGCAGTCAGACATACAATCAGGACACCAATATGGCAGTCAGACAACAATCAGGACACCAATATGGCAGCAGACATACAATCAGGAACACCATATGGCAGTCAGACATACAATCAGAACGCAACCAATATTGGCAGTCAGACATACAATCAGACACCATATGGCATCAGACATACAATCAGGAACACCAATATGGCAGTCAGACATACAACAGACACCAATATGGCAGTCAGACATACCATCAGGAAACACCAATTAGCAGTCAGACATACAATCAGGAACACCAATATGGCAGTCAGACATACAATCAGGAAACACCAATATGGCAGTCAGACATACAACAGGACCCAATTGCAGTAGACATACAATCAGGAACACAATATGCAGTCAGATACAATCAGGAACACCAATATGGTGTAGACTGACATCAGGGCACCAATATGGCAGTCAGACATACAATCAGGAACACCAATATGGGAGTCAGACATACAATCAGGAAACACCAATATGGCAGTCAGACTACAATCAGGAAGCACCAATATGGCAGTCAGACATACAATCAGGAACCCAATATGGCAGTCAAGATACAATCAGGAACAACAATAGGCAGTCAGACATACAATCAGGAGCACCAATATGGCAGTCAGACACATAAATCAGGAACACCAATATGGCAGTCAGACATACATCAGGACACCAATTGCAGTCCGACATACAATCAGGACACCAATATGGCAGTCAGACATACAATCAGAAGCACCATATGGCAGTCAGAATACAATCAGGAACACCAATATGCAGTCAGACTACACAGGAAACCAAATGGCAGTCAGACATACAATCAGGAGCACCAATATGGCAGTCAGACATACAATCACGAGAGCTACCAATATGGCACTAGTCAGACATACAATCAGGAACACCAATATGGAGTCAGACATACAACAGGAAGCACACAATATGGCAGTCAGACTACAAACAGGGAGAACCATATGGCAGTCAGACATACAATCAGGAACACCAATATGGCAGTCAGACACTACAATCAGGAACACCAATATGGCAGTCAGACTTACAATCAGGACACCAATATGGCAGTCAGACTTACAATCAGGACACCAATATGGCAGTCAGACATACAATCAGGAACACCAATATGGCGTCAGACATACAATCAGGAGCACAATATGGCAGTGCGACATACAATCAGGACCAATATGGCAGTCAGACATACAATCAGAACACAATATGGCAGTCAGACATAAACGGACACAATTGGCAGTCAGACATAAACAGGAGAACCAATATGGCAGTCAGACATACAATCCAGGGAACCACATCATGTGGCGTCAGACATACAATCAGGACACCATATGGCAGTCAGACATACAATCAGGAACACCAATATGGCAGTCAGACATTAAATCAGGAGCACCAATATGGCAGTCAGACATACAATCAGGAACACCCAATATGCTCAGATCAGACAGACAATCAGGAACACCAATATGGCAGTAGACATACAATCGCGAGCAACCCAATATGGCAGTCAGACTACAATCAGGAACACCAATAGGGCAGCTCAGACATACAATCAGGACACCAATATGGCAGTCAGGACATAAATAAGGCAGCACCCAATATGGCAGTCAGACATACAATCAGGAGCACCAATATGGCAGTCAGACATACAATCAGGAGCACACAATATGGAGTCAGACATACAATCAGGAACACCAATAGGCAGTCAGACATACAATCAGGAGCACCAATAGGTAGTTCAGACGACAATCAGGAACACCAATATGGCAGTCAGATACAATCAGGAGCACCAATATGGCAGTCAGACATACAATCAGGAACACCAATATGGCAGTCGAAGATACAATCAGGAACACCAATATGGCAGTCGACAACAACAGGAGAACCAATATGCAGCGACATACAATCAGAGAACCCAATATGGCAGTCAGACATACAATCAGGAACACCAATATGGCAGTCGAAATACAATCAGGAGACACCAATATGGCAGTCAGACATACAATCAGGAACACCAATATGGGGTCATCAGGACATACAACCAGGAACACCAATATGGCAGTCAGACATACAATCAGGAGCACCAATATGGCAGTCAGACATACAACAGGAGCACCAATATGGCAGTCAGACATACAATCAGGAACACCAATTAGGCAGTCAGACATACAATCAGGAACACCAATATGGCAGTCAGACATACAACAGGAGAACCAATATGGCAGTCAGACATACAATCAGGAACACCAATATGGCAGTCAGACCTAACAATCAGGAGCACAATATGGCAGTCAGACATACATCAGGACACCAATATGGCAGTCAGACATACAATCAGGAGCACCAATATGGCAGTCAGACATACAATCAGGAACACCAATATGGCAGTCAGACATACAATCAGGAACACCAATATGGCAGTCAGACATACAACAGGAACACCAATATGGCAGTCAGACATACAATCAGGAACACCAATGGCAGTCAGACATACAATCAGGAGCACCAATATGGCAGTAGCAACAATCAGGCACCATATGGCAGTCAGACATACAATCAGGACACCAATATGGCAGTCAGAACATACAATCAGGAGCACCAATATGGCAGTCAGATATACAATCAGGAGCACCAATATGGCAGTCAGACATACAATCAGGACACCATATGAGTAGTCAGACATACAATCAGGAACACCAATAGGCAGTCAGACATACAATCAGGAGCAACAATATGGCAGTCAGACATACAATCAGGACACCAATATGGCAGTCAGACATACAATCAGGGACACCAATATGGCAGTCAGACATACAATCAGGGGCACCAAATGGCAGTCAGACATACAATCAGGAGCACCAATATGGCAGTCAGACTGACAATCAGGAGACACCAATATGGCAGTCAGACATACAATCAGGACCACCAATATGGCAGTCAGACATACAATCAGGAACACCAATATGGCAGTCAGACATACAATCAGGAGCACCAATATGACAGTCAGACATACAATCAGGAACACCAATATGGCAGTCAGACATACAATCAGGAGCACCAATATGGCAGTCAGACATACAATCAGGAACACCAATATGGCAGTCAGACATACAATCAGGAGCACCAAATGCAGTCAGACATCAACAGGAGCACCAATATGGTAGCAGGACATACATCAGGAACCAATATGGCAGTCAGACATACTAGGACACCAATATGGCATCAGACATACAATCAGGAGCACCAATATGGCAGTCAGACATTACAATCAGGAGCCACCAATATGGGCAGTCAGACATACAATCAGAACACCAATATGGCAGTCAGACATACAATCAGGACACCAATATGGTAGTCAGACATTACAATCAGGAGCCACCAATATGCAGTCAGTACATACAATCAGGGGCACCAATATGGCAGTCAGACATACAATCAGGAGCACCAAATGGCAGTCAGACAACAATCAGGACCCAATATGGAGTCAGACATACAACAGACACCAATATGGCAGTCAGACATACAACAGGAGCACCAATATGGCAGCAGACATACAATCAGGAGCACCAATATGGTAGTCAGACATACAATCAGGAGCACCAATATGGCAGTCAGACATACAATCAGGAGCACCAATATGGCAGTCAGACATACAATCAGGAGCACAAATATGGCAGTCAGACATACAATCAGGAACACCAATATGGCAGTCAGACATACAACAGGAGCACCAATATGGTAGTCAGACATACAATCAGGAGCACCAATATGGCAGTCAGACATACAATCAGGAACACCAATATGGCAGTCAGACATACAATCAGGAACACCAATATGGCAGTCAGACATACAATCAGGAAGCACCAATATGGCAGTCAGACATACAATCAGGAGACACCAATATGCAGTCAGACATTACAATCAGGAGCACCAATATGGCAGTCAGACATACAATCAGGAGCCAATATGGCAGTCAGACATACAATCAGGAGCACCAATATGGTCAGTCAGACATACAATCAGGAGCACACCAATATGGCAGTCAGACAACAATCAGGAACACCAATATGGCAGTCAGACATACAATCAGGACACCAATATGGCAGTCGGAATACAATCAGCGAGCACCAATATGCAGTCAGACATACATCAGGAGCACCAATATGGCAGTCAGACTACAATCAGGAACACCAATATGGCAGTCAGACATACAATCAGGAGCAACCAATATGGCAGTCAGACATACAATCAGGAGCACCAATTGGCAGTCAGACATACAATCAGGAGACACAATATGGCAGTCAGACATACAATCAGGGAGCACCAATATGGCAGTCAGACATACAATCAGGAGCACCAATATGGCAGTCAGACATACAATCAGAGGCAACCAATATGGCAGTCAGACATACAATCAGGAGCACCAATATGGCAGTCAGACATACAATCAGGGGACACCAATATGGCAGAGGACATACAATCAGGAACACCAATATGGCCGATACAGGACATACAATCAGGAACACCAATATGGCAGTCAGACATACAATCAGGAGCACCAATATGGCAGTCAGACATACAATCAGGAGCACCAATATGGCAGTCAGACATACCAATATGGCAGTCAGACATACAATCAGGAACACCAATATGGTAGTCAGACATACAATCAGGAACACCAATATGGCAGTCAGACAACAATCAGGAGCACCAATATGGCAGTCAGACATACAATCAGGAACACCAATATGGCAGTCAGACATACAATCAGGAACACCAATATGGCAGTCAGACATACACAGGACACAATATGGCAGTCAGACATACAATCAGGACACCAATATGGCAGTCAGACATACAATCAGAGAACCAATATGGAGTCAGACATACAATCAGGAACCAATATGGAGTCGACATACAATCAGGAGCACCAATATGGCAGTCAGACATACAATCAGGAACACCAATATGGCAGTCAGACATACAATCAGGAACACCAATATGGCAGTCAGACATACAATCAGGAGCACCAATATGGCAGTCAGACATACAATCAGGAGCACCAATATGGCGTAGACATACAATCAGAGCACCATATGGCAGTCAGAATACATCAGGAACACCAATATGGCAGTCAGACATACAATCAGGGGCACCAATATGGCAGTCAGACATACAATCAGGAGACCAATATGGCGTCAGACATACAATCAGGAGCACACTATGGCAGTCAGACATACAATCAGGAGCACCAATAGTGGCAGTCAGACATACAATCAGGAGAACCAATATGGCAGTCAGAATACAATCAGAGAACACCAATATGGCAGTCAGACATACAATCAGGGAGCACCAATATGGAGTCAGACATACAATCAGAACACCAATATGGCAGTCAGACATCAATCAGGACACCAATATGGCAGTCAGAACATACAATCAGGAACACCAATATGGCAGTCAGACATACAATCAGGACCAAATATGGCAGTCAGACATACAATCAGACACCAATAGGACAGTAGACATACAATCAGGAAGCACCAATATGGCAGTCAGAAATACAAATCAGGAACCCAATATGGAGTCAGACATACAATCAGGAACACCAATATGGCAGTCAGACATACAATCAGGACACCAATATGGCAGTCAGACATACAAAAAAGAGAACAAATATGGCAGTCAGACATACAATCAGGAAACACCAATATGGCAGTCAGACATACAATCAGGAGCACCAATATGGCAGTCAGACATACAATCAGGAACACCAATATATGGCAGTCAGACATACAATCCAGAGCACCAATATTGCAGTCAGACATACAATCAGGAACCAAATATGGCAGGTCAGACATACACAGGAAACCAATATGGCAGTCAGAATACATCAGGAACACAATATGGCAGTAGACATACAATCAGGAACACCAATATGGGCAGTCAGACATACAAATCAGGAGCACCAATATGGCAGTCAGAAATACAATCAGGAGCACAATATGGCAGTCAGACAACAATCAGGAAGCACCAATATGGCAGTCAGACGTACAATCAGAAGCACCAATATGGCAGTCAGACATACAATCAGAAGCACCAATATGGCAGTCAGACGTACAATCAGAAGCACCAATATGGCAGTCAGACGTACAATCAGAAGCACCAATATGGCGCAGTCAGACATACCCAGGAGCACCAATATGGCAGTCAGACATACAATCAGGACACCAATTGGCAGTCAGACATACAATCAGGAGCACAATATGGCAGTCAGACATACAATCAGGAACACAATATGGCAGTCAGACATTACAATCAGGACAGAACACCAATATGGCAGTCAGACATACAATCAGGAGCACCAATATGGCAGTCAGACATACAATCAGCGAGCACCAATATGGAGTCAGACAACATCAGGACACCAATATGCAGTCAGACATACAATCAGGAACACCAATATGGCAGTCAGATCATACAATCAGGAACACAATATGGCAGTCAGACATACAATCAGAGAGCACCCATATGGCAGTCAGAATACAATCAGGAACACCAATATGGCGTCAGACATACAATCAGGAACACCAATATGGTCAGTCAGACATACAATCGGAACACCCATATGGCAGTCAGACATACAATCAGGACACCAATATGGCAGTCAGACTACAATCAGGAGCACCAATATGGCAGTCAGACATACAATCAGGAGCACCAATATGGCAGTCAGACATACAATCAGGAGCACCAATATGGCAGTCAGACATACAATCAGGAACACCAATATGACAGTCAGACATACAATCAGGAGACACCAATATGGCAGTCAGAACATACAAATCAGGAGCACCAATATGGTAGTCAGACATACAATCAGGAACACAATATGAGTCAGACATCACATCAGGAACACCATATGGCAGTCAGACATACAATCAGGAACACCAATATGGCAGTCAGACATACAATCAGGAGCACCAATATGGCAGTCAGACATACAATCAGGAACACCAATATGGCAGTCAGACATACAATCAGGAGCACCCATATGGCAGTCAGACATACAATCAGGAACACCAATATGCAGTCAGACATACAATCAGGAACACCAATATGGGCAGTCAGACATACAATCAGGAGCCAATATGGCAGTCAGACACAATCAGGACACCAATATGGCAGTCAGACATACAATCAGGAGCACCAATATGGCAGTCAGACATACAATCAGGAGCACACAATATGGCAGTCAGACAACAATCAGGAGCACCAATATGAGCAGTCAGACATACAATCAGGAACACCCAATAGGAGTCAGACATACAATCAGGAGCACCAAATGGCAGTCAGACATACAATCAGGAGCACCAATATGGCAGTCAGACATACAATCAGGACACCAATATGGCAGTCAGACATACAAGGACACCAATATGGCAGTCAGACATAAATCAGGACACCAATATGGCAGTCAACATACATCAGGCAGCACCAATATGGCAGTCCGACATACAATCAGGAGCACCAATATGGCAGTCAGACATACAATCAGGAACACAATTGGCAGTCAGACATACAATCAGGAACCAATATGGCAGTCAGACATTCAATCAGGAGCACCAATATGGCAGTCAGACATACAATCAGGAGCACCAATATGGCAGTCAGACATACAATCAGGAGCACCAATATGGCAGTCAGACATACAATCAGGAGCACCAATATGGCAGTCAGACATACAATCATGATCCCAAATAGGCAGTCAGGAATACCCATCAGAAACACCCAATATGGACGTCAGAAATTACAATCAGAGAACCAAATATGGCCAGAAGACATAAATCAGGAGCACCATATGGCAGTCAGACATACAATCAGGAACACAATATGGCAGTCAGACATACCAATCAGAGGAACACCAATATGGCAGTCAGACATACAATCAGGAACCAATATGGCAGTCAGACAACAATCAGGAGCACCCAATATGGCAGTCAGAATACAATCAGGGCACCAATATGGCAGTCAGACATACAATCAAGGAGCACCAATATGGAGCATCAGACATACAATCAGGAGCACCAATATGGCAGTCAGACATACAATCAGGAGCACCAATATGGCAGTCAGACATACATCAGGAGCACCAATATGGCAGTCAGACATACAATCAGGAGCACCAATATGGCAGTCAGACATACAACAGGAGCACCAATATGGCAGTCAGACATACAATCAGGAGCACCAATATGGTAGTCAGACATACAACAGGAGCACCAAATATGGCAGTCAGACATACAATCAGGAAGCACCAATATGGTCAGACATACAACAGGAGCACCAATATGGCAGTCAGACATACAATCAGGAACACAATATGGCAGTCAAGACATACAATCAGGAACACCAATATGGCAGTCAGACATACAATCAGGAGCACCAATAGTCAGTCAGACATACAATCAGAGCACCAATATGGCAGTCAGACATACAATCAGGAGAGCACCAATATGGCAGTCAGACATACAATCAGGAGACACAATATGGCAGTCAGACATACAATCAGGAACACCAATATGGCAGTCAGACATACAATAGGAACCATATGGCAGTCAGACAACAACGGAACACCATATGGCAGTCAGACATACAATCAGGAACACCAATATGGCAGTCAGACATACAATCAGGAACACCAATATGGCAGTCAGAATATACAATCAGGAGCACCAATATGGAGTCAGACATACAATCAGGAGCACCAATATGGCAGTCAGCACATACCAATCAGGGAACCCCAATATGGCAGTCAGACATACAATCAGGACACCAATATGGCAGTCAGACATACACAGGACCAATATGAGTCAGTCAGACAATAGAACATACAGTCAGATACAAAAGGAGCACAATATGGCAGTCAGACATACAATCAGGAGCACCAATATGGCAGTCAGACATACAATCAGGAGCACCAATATGGCAGTCAACATACAATCAGGAGCACCAATATGGCAGTCAGACATTAATCAGGAACACCAAATGGAGTCAGACATACAATCAGGGACACACATATGGCAGTCAGACATACAATCAGGAACACCAATATGGCAGTCAGACATACAATCAGGAACACCAATATGGCAGTCAGACATACAACAGGAACACCAATATGGCAGTCAGACATACAATCAGGGGCACCAATATGGCAGTCAGACATACAACAGGACACCCATATGGCAGTCAGACATACAATCAGGAACACAATATGGCAGTCAGACACATCAGGGGCACCATATGGCAGTCAGACATACAATCAGGAGCACCAATATGGCAGTCAGACATACAATCAGGACACCAAATGGCAGTCAGACATAACAGGAACACCAATATGGCAGTCAGACATACAATCAGGAACCAATATGGCAGTCAGACACTACAATCAGGACACCAATATGGCAGTCAGACATACAATCAGGAACACCAATATGGCAGTCAGACATACAATCAGGAAACACCAATATGGCAGTCAGACATTACAACAGGACCCAATAGGGCAGTCAGACATACATCCGGACACCAATATGGCAGTCAGACATACAAACAGGAAAAACCACCAATATGGCAGTCAGACATACAAAGGAACACCAATATGGCAGTCAGACATACACATCAGGAAAACCAATATGGCAGTCAGACATACAATCAGGAACACCAATATGGCAGTCAGACATATACAATCAGGACACCATATGCGTCAGACATACAACAGACACCAATATGGCAGTCAGACATACAATCAGGAACACCAATAGGGCAGTCAGACATACAATCAGGAAGCACCAATATGGCAGTCAGACATACAATCAGGAGCACCAATATGGCAGTCAGACTTACAATCAGGAACACCAATATGGCAGTCAGACATACAATCAGGAACACCATATGGCCGTCAGACATACAACAGGGCACCAATATGGCAGTCAGACATACATCAGGAACACAATATGGCAGTCAGACATACAATCAGGAACACCAATATGGCAGTCAGTACATCAGGGCCCAATGGTCAGTCAGACATACAATCAGGGCACCAATATGGCGTCAGACATACAATCAGGACACCAATAGGCAGTCAGACATACAATCAGGACACCCTATGGCAGTCAGACATACAATCAGGACACCAATAGGCAGTCAGACTACAATCAGGAACACCAATATGGCAGTCAGACGTACAATCAGGAGCACCAATATGGCAGTCAGACATACAATCAGGAGCACCAATATGGCAGTCAGACATACAATCAGGAACACCAATATGGCAGTCAGACATACAATCAGGAACACCAATATGGCAGTCAGACATACAATCAGGACAACAATATGGCAGTAGTCAGACATACAATCAGGAGCACACAATATGGCAGTCAGATACAATCAGAACACCAATATGCAGGTCACATACAACAGGACACAATATGGCAGTCAGACATACAATCAGGACACCAATATGGCAGTCAGACACTACAAAGGAAACAACACATATGCAGTCAGACATACAATCAGGAACACCAATATGGCAGTCAGACATACAATCAGGAGCACCAATATGGGCAGTCAACATACAATCAGGTAGAACAATATGGCAGTCAGACAAAACAGGACACCAATGGCAGTCAGACATACCATCAGGACACCAATATGGCAGTCAGACATACAATCAGGAACACCAATATGGCAGTCAGACATACAATCAGAGACACCAATATGGCAGTCAGACATACAATCAGGAGCACCATATGACATCAGAAAAATCAGGAGCACCAATATGGCAGTCAGACATACAATCAGGACACCATATGGCAGTAGACATACAATCAGGAGCACCAATATGGCAGTCAGACATACAATCAGGAGCACCAATATGGCGTCAGACATACAATCAGGAGCACCAATATGGCACAGACATCAATCGAGCACCATATGGCAGTCAGACATCAATCAGGAACAACCAATATGGCAGTCAGACATACAATCAGGACACCAATATGGCAGTCAGACATACAATCAGGAACCAATATGGCAGTCAGACATACAATCAGGACACCAATATGGCAGTCAGACATACAATCAGGACACCATATGGCAGTCAGACATACCATCAGGAGCACCAATATGGCAGTCAGACATACAATCAGGAACACCAATATGCAGTCAGACATACAATCAGGAGCACAATTAGTCAGACATACAATCGGAACCATATGGCAGTAGACATACAATCAGGAGCACCATATGAGTCAGACATACAATCGGAGCACCCAATATGGTAGTCAGACATACAATCAGGAAGCCAACAATATGGCAGTCAGACATACAATCAGGAGCACCAATATGGCAGTCAGACATACAATCAGGAACACCAATATGGCAGTCAGACATACAATCAGGAACACCAATATGGCAGTCAGACATACAATCAGGAACACCAATATGTAGTCAGACATACAATCAGGAGCACCAATATGGCAGTCAGACATACAATCAGGAGCACAATATGGCAGTCAGACAACAATCAGGAGCACCAATATGGCAGTCAGAATACAATCGGAACCCCAATATGCAGCAGACATACAATCAGGAACACCAATATGGCAGTCAGACATACAATCAGGAACACCAATATGGCAGTCAGACATACAATCAGGAGCACCAATATGGCAGTCAGACATACAATCAGGAAGCACCAATATGGCAGTCAGACATACAATCAGGAACACCCATATCGAGTCAGACATACAATCAGACACCAATATGGACATCAGGAAACCATAGACAAAAACCAAAACAACACACAACCAAAACACCAACAAACACAAAAACAAAACTCCAAACATCACATTATACAAAACAAAACAAACATACAATAGGAGCCCCAATATGGAGTCAGACATACAATCAGGACACCAATATGAGTCAGACATCAATCAGGACACCAATATGGGTGTCAGACATACAATCAGGAACACCAATATGGTCAGTCAGACATACAATCAGGAGCACCAATATGGTAGTCAGACATACATCAGGACACCATATGGCAGTCAGACATCCAAGGGCACCAATATGGAGTCAGACATACAATCAGGAACACCAACATATGCAGTCAGACATACAATCAGGACACCATATGGCGTCAGACATTACATCAGGAGCACCAATATGGCAGTCAGACATACATCCGGACCAATATGGCAGTGCAGACATACAATCAGGACACCAATATGGCAGTCAGACATACAATCAGGAGCACCAAATGGCAGTAGACATTACAATCAGGAACACCAATATGGCAGTCAGACATACAATCAGGCCGCACCAATATGGCAGTCAGACATACAACAGGACACCAATATGGCAGTCAGACATACAATCAGGACACCAATATGGCAGTCAGACTAACAATCAGGAGCACAATATGGCATCAGACATACAATCAGGAGCACCAATATGGAGTCAGACATACAATCAGGAACACCAATATGGCAGTCAGACATACAATCAGGAACACCCATGGCAGTCAGACATACAATCAGGGCACCAATATGGAGTCAGACATACAATCAGGAGCACCCAATATGGCAGTCAGACTAAACAGACACCAATGGAGTCAGAATACATCGGAACACCAATATGGAAGTCAGACATACAATCAGGACACCAATATGGCAGTCAGACATACATCAGGAACCAATATGGCAGTCAGACATACAATCAGGACACCATATGGCAGTCAGACATGACATACAATCAGGACACCAATATGGTGTCAGACATACAATCAGAACCACAATATGGCAGTCAGACATACAATCAGGAGCACCAATATGGCAGTCAGACATACAATCAGGAACACCAATATGGCAGTCAGAATACAATCAGGAACACAATATGGCAGTCAGACATACAATCAGGACACCAATATGGTAGTCGATACAATCAGAGCACCAATATGGCAGTCAGACATACAATCAGGAACAAATATGGCTGGCAGTCAGACATACAATCAGGAACCAATATGGCCAGTCAGACATACAATCAGGAAGACCCAATATGGCAGTCAGACATACAATCAGGAGCACCAAATATGGGCAGTCAGATATACATCAGGAACACCAATATGGAGTCAGACATACAATCAGGAGTACCAATAGGCGTCAGATATCAATAGGAGCACCAATATGGCAGTCAGACATACAATCAGAGTCACCAATATGGAAGTCAGACTATACAATCAGGAGCACCAATATGGCAGTCAGACATACAAATCAGGAACACCATATGGCAGTCGACATACAATCAGGAAACCAATATGGCAGTCAGACATACAATCAGGAACACAATATGGCAGTCAGACATACAATCAGGAACACCATATGGGCAGTCAGAAATACAATCAGGAAAACACCAATTGGCAGTCAGACATACAATCAGGAACACCAATATGGCGTCAGACATACAATCAGGAGCACCAATATGGCAGTCAGAACATACCAATCAGGAACACCAATATGGCAGCAGAAATAAAAACAAATCAGGAGAACCAATATGGCAGTCAGACATACAATCAGGAACACCAATATGGCAGCAGACATACAATCAGGAGCACCCAATATGGCAGTCAGACATACAATCAGGAACAACCAATATGGCAGTCAGACATACAATCAGGAGAACCAATATGCAGTCAGACATACAATCAGGAGCACCAATATGGCAGTCAAGACATACAATAGAGAACCATATGCAGTAGACAACAATCAGGAACACCAATATGGCAGTCAGGCATACAATCAGAGCACCAATATGGCAGTCAGACATACCAATCAGGAACACAATATGGCAGTCAGACATACAATCAGGAACACCAATATGGCAGTCAGACATACAATCAGGAACACAATATGGCACAGTAAGACATACAATCAGGAAACACCAATATGGGCAGTCAAGACATACACTCAGGACACACCATATGGCAGTCAGACATAATTACACAATAGGAGCACCAATATGGCAGTCAGGAAACATACAAACAGGAACACCAATATGGTCAGTCAGACCTACAATAGGAGCACCCATATGGCAGTCAGACATACAATCAGGAAACACAAATAGGCTAGTCAGACATACAAATCAGGAGCACCAATATGGCGTACAGACATACAATCAGGACACCAATATGGCAGTCAGACATACAATCAGGAACACCAATATGGCGAGTCAGACGTACAATCAGGAGCCAATATGGAGTCAGACACAATCAGAGCACAATATGGCAGTCAGACATACAATCAGGAGCACCAATATGGCAGTCAGGAAGTACAATCAGGAGCACCAATATGGCAGTAAGACATACAATCAGGAGGGAGACCATATGGCAGTCAGACATTACAATCAGGACACCAATATGGGCATCAGGATTACATCAGGAGCACCAATATGGCAGTCAGACTTACAATCAGGAACACAATATGGCAGTCAGACAGTACATCAGGAGCACCAATATGGCAGTCAGACATACAATCAGGAACACAATATGGCAGTCAGACGGTACAATCAGGACACCAATATGGCCAGTCAGAGTACAATCAGGAGCACCAATATGGCAGTCAGACATACATAGGGAACACCAATATGGCGTCAGACGTACAATCAGGAGCACCCAATATGGCAGTCAGACATACAATCAGGAACACCCAATAGGACAGTCAGACAGTACAATCAGGAACCAGCGTCAGACACAAACAGAAACATATGGCAGTCAGACATACAATCAGGAGCACAATAGCAGTCAGACATACAATCGGAGGAACAAATATGGCAGTCAGAATACAATCAGGAACAAATATGGCAGTCAGACATACAATCAGCGAACACCATATGGCAGTCAGACATACAATCAGGAACCCATATATGGCAGTCAGACATACCATCAGGAACACCAATATGGCAGTCAGACATACAATCAGGAGCCCCAAACCGATTATGGCATCAGGACATACAATCAGGAGCACCATATGGCAGTCAGACACAATCAGGAACACCAATATGGCAGTCAGACATACAATCAGGAGACACCAAATGGCAGTCAGACATACAATCAGGAACACCAATATGGCAGTCAGACATACAACAGGAGCACAAATATGGCAGTCAGCATAAAATCAGGAACAATATGGCAGTCAGACATACAATCAGGAGACACCAATATGGCAGTCAATCACAATCAGGAGCACAATATGGCAGTCAGACATACAATCGCGGAACACCAATATGGGCCAGTCAGTACATAACAATCAGGAACACCAATATGGCAGTCAGACATACAATCAGGAGCACCATATGGCAGTCAGACATACAATCAGGAACACCGATAGTGGCAGTCAGACATACAATCAGGAACACAGATATGGCAGTCAGACATAAACAGGAGCACCAATATGGCAGTCAGACATTACAAAAGGACGCACCATATGGCAGTCAGACATACAATCAGGAACACAATATGGCAGTCAGGACTACATCAGACACCGTTGGACAGTCAGACATACAATCAGGACACATAGGCAGTCAGACATACAATCAGGAGCACCAATATGGCAGTCAGACATACAATCAGGAACACCAATATGGCAGCAGAATACAATCAGGACACCAATATGGCAGTCAGACATACAATCAGGAGCACCAATATGGCAGTCAGAATTACAATCAGGAACACACAATAGGGCACAGGTCGACATACAATCAGGAGACACCAATATGGGCAGTCAGACATACAATCAGGAACACCAATATGGCAGTCAAGACTACAATCAGGAACACAATATGGCAGTCAGACATACAATAGGAACACAATATGCAGTCAGACATACAAATCAGGAACACCAATATGGCAGTCAGACATACAATCAGGAACACCAATATGGCAGTCAGACATACAATCAGGACACCAATATGGGCAGTCAGACATACAATCGGAACACCAATATGGCAGTCAGGACATACAATCAGGAACACCAATATGGCGTCAGACTCCAATCAGGAACACAATATGGCAGTCAAGACATACAATCAGGAAGCACCAATATGGCAGTCAGACATACAACAGGCACCAATATGGGCAGTCAGACATACACTAGGAGCACCAATATGGCAGTCAGACATACAATCGGAGCACCAATATGGCAAGTCAGACATACAATCAGGAGCAACCAATATGGCAGTCGACATACAATCAGGAGCACCAATATGGCAGTCAGACATACAATCAGGAACACCAATATGGCAGTCAGACATACAATCAGGAGCACCAATATGGCAGTCAGGACATACATCAGGAGCACCATATGGCAGTCAGAACAATCGGACACCAATATGGCAGTCGAGACATCAGGAACACAATATGGCAGTCAGACATACAACAGGGAGCACCAATATAGCAGGTAAGACCACAATAGGAACACAATATGGCAGTCAGACATACAATCAGGAAACACCAATATGGCAGTCAGACATACAATCAGGACAACCAATATGGCAGTCAGACATACAATCAGGAGCACCAATATGGCAGTCAGATACAATCAGGAAGCACCAATATGGCAGTCAGACATTACAATCAGGAACACCAATATGGCAGTCAGACATACAATCAGGAACACCAATATGGCAGTCAGACTACAATCAGGAACCAATATGGCAGTCAGACATACAACAGGAACACCATATGGCAGTCAGACATACAATCAGGAAGACACCAATATGGCAGTCAGACTTACAATCAGGAACACAATATGGCAGTCAGACATACAATCAGGAAGCACAATATGGCAGTCAAGACATACAATCAGGAACACCAATATGGCAGTCAGACATACAATCAGGGAACAAATATGGCAGTCAGACATTACAATCAGGAGCACCAATATGGCAGTCAGACATACAATCAGGAGCACCAATATGGCAGTCAGACATACAATCAGGAAACACCAATATGGCAGTCAGACTGACAATAGGAGCACCATATGCAGTCAGAAAACAACAGGACACCAATAGGCAGTCAGACATACAATCAGGACACCAATATGGCAGTCAGAAATTACCAATCAGGAGCACCAATATGGCAGGTCAGACATACAATCAGGAGCACCAATATGGCAGTCAGACATACAATCAGGAACACCAATATGGCAGTCAGACATACAATCAGGAGCACCAATATGGTAGTCAGACATACAATCAGGAGCACCAATATGGCAGTCAGACATACAATCAGGAACACCAATATGGCAGTCAGACATACAATCAGGAACACCAATATGGCAGTCAGACATACATCAGGAACACCAATAGGCAGTAGACTCAATCAGGGAACCAATATGGCAGTCAGACATACAATCAGGAGCACCAATATGGCAGTCAGACATACAATACAGGAACACCAATATGGCAGTCAGACATACAATCAGGAACACCAATATGGCAGGTCAGACTACAATCAGAACACCAATATGGCAGTCAGACATACAATCAGGAAACACCAATATGGCAGTCAGACATACAATCAGGAAAACCACCAATATGGCAGTCAGACATACAATCAGGAGCACCAATATGGCAGTCAGACATACATCAGGAACACCAATATGGCAGTCAGGACATACAATCAGGGAACACCAATATGAGCAGGTCAGACTACAATCAGGACACCCAATATGGCAGTCAGACTTACAATCAGGACACACCAATATGGCAGTCAGACATACAATCAGGAACACCAATATGGCAGTCAGACTACAATCAGGAGCACCAATATGCAGTCAGACATAAACAGGAGCACCAATATGGCAGTCAGACATACATCAGGAACACCAATATGGCAGTCAGACATACAATCAGGACACCAATATGGCAGTCAGACATACAATCAGGAGCACCAATATGGCAGTCAGACTACTACAATCAGGAACACCAATATGGCAGTCAGACTTACAAATCAGGAGCACCAATAGGCAGTCAGACATACAATCAGGAGCACCAATATGGGCAGTCAGACATACAATCAGGAACACCAATATGGCAGTCAGACATACAATAGGAGCAACAATATGGCAGTCCAGACATACAATCAGGGCACCAATATGGCAGTCAGAACATACAATCAGGAACACCAATATGGCAGTCGACATACAATCAGGACACCAATATGGCAGTCAGACATACAATCAGGAGCACCAATATGGCAGTCAGAATTACAATCGGACACCAATATGGCAGTCAGACATAAATCAGGGAAGGCACCAATATGGCAGTCAGACATACAATCAGGAACACCAATATGGCAGTCAGACAAACAATCAGGAGCACCAATATGGCAGTCAGACATACAATCAGGCCAACCATAGGCAGTCGACATCAATAGGAGCACCATATGGCAGTCAGACATACAACAGGAGAACCAATATGGCAGTCAGACATACAATCAGGAGAACCAATATGGCAGTCAGACATACAATCAGGAGCACCAATATGGCAGTCAGACATACAATCAGGAACACCAAATGGTAGTTCAGACATACATCAGGAGCACAATATGGCAGTCAGACATACAATCAGGAGCACCAATATGGCAGTCAGACATATACAATCAGGAACACCCAATATGGCAGTCAGACATACAATCCGAGCACCAATATGGCAGTCAGCTAAATCAGGGCACCAATATGGAGTCAGACATACAATCAGGAGCACCAATATGGCAGTCAGACATACAATCAGGAACACCAATATGGCAGTCAGACATACAATCAGGAGCACCAATATGGCAGTAGACATCAATCAGGAACACCAATATGGCAGTCAGAACATACAATCAGGGACACCAATATGGCTAGTCAGACATACAATCAGGACAACCAATATGGCAGGTCAGACATACAATCAGGAACACCAATATGGCAGTCAGACATACAATCAGGAACACCAATAGGGCAGTTCACCCCCGACAGTACAATCAGGAGCACCAATATGGCAGTCAGAACATACATCAGGAGCACCAATATGGCAGTCAGACAATTACAATCAGGAGCACCAATATGGCAGTCAGGACATACAATCAGGACACCAATATGGCAGAGTTAGACATACATCAGGAACACCAAGATGGCAGTCAGAATACAATCAGGAGCACCAATATTGGAGTCAGACATACAATCAGGACACCAATATGGCAGTCAGACATACAATCAGGAGCACCATATGGCAGTCAGAACATACAATCAGGATAGCCAATATGGCAGTTCAGACATACAATCAGGAGCACCAATATGGCAGTCAGACATACAATACAGGAGCACAATATGGCAGTCAGACATACAATCAGGAACACCAATATGGCAGTCAGCACATACAATCAGGAAAAGGAAATATGGAGTCAGACATACAACAGGAAACCAATATGGGCAGTCAGGACATACAATCAGGAGACCAATATGGCAGTCAGACATACAATCAGGGAGCACCAATTTAGGCAGTTTCAGACATACAATCAGAACACCAATATGGCAGTCGACATACAAACAGGAGCACAATATGGTAGTCAGACATACAATCGGAGCACCAATATGGCAGTCAGACATATCAATCAGAGCACCAATATGGCAGTCAGGACATACAATCAGGAGCACCAATATGGTAGTCAGACCATACAACAGGAAGCACCAATATGGCAGTCAGACATACAATCAGGAGCACAATATGGCAGTCAGACATAACAATCAGGAGCACCAATATGGCAGTCAGACATACAATCAGGAGCACCAAATGGCAGTCAGACATACAATCGGGAGCACCAATATGGAGTCAGGACATACAATCAGGAGCACCAATATGGCAGTCAGACATACAATCAGGAGCACCATAATGGCAGTCAGACATACAATCAGGAGCACCAATATGGCAGTCAGACATACAATCAGCGAACACCAATAGGCAGTCAGACATACAATCGGGCACCAATATGGCAGTCAGACATACAATCAGGAAGCACCAATATGGCAGTCAGACATACAATCAGGAAACACCAATATGGCAGTCAGACATACAAATCGGAAACCAATATGGCAGTAGACATACAATCAGGACACCAATATGGCAGTCAGACATACAATCAGGAGCACCAATATGGTAGTCAGACATACAATCAGGAACACCAATATGGCAGTAGACTACAATCGGACCCAATATGGCAGTCGACAGACAATCAGGAACACCAATATGGCAGTCAGACATACAATCAGGAGCACCAATATGCAGGTCAGACATACAATCAGGAACACCAATATGGAGTCAGAACATACAATCAGGAACACCAATATGGCAGTCAGACATACAATCAGGAAGCACCCAATATGGCAGTCAGAATACAATCAGGAACACCAATATGGTAGATCAGGACCATACAATCAGGAACACCAATATGTCAGTCAGACATACATCAGGAGACACCAATATGGCAGTCAGACATACAATCAGGAACACCAATAGGCAGTCAGACATACAACAGGAACACCAAATATGGCAGTCAGACATACCACGGAAAAACCCAATACTGGTCAGTATCAGAAGACAATACAGTCAGGACAGGAACCAATAGGAGGTTATAGGGTTTCAGAATACAATCAGGAAACACCAATATGGCAGTCAGGAACACACAATAGGAGCACCAATATGGCAGTCAGGACATTACAATCAGGGAACACCAATATGGCAGTCAGACATACAATCAAGGGTCACCAATATGGCACGTCAGCATACAATAGAGCACATATCAGCAAAACCGACACCAATAGGCAGTCAGACATAAAAACAAGGGCACACAATAAAATACCCGACCATAGATTGAGTAAGGAAATGCCAGCACCGGTAAAGGTTAATAAAGTTCTTAAATTTCCTATATGAGCATTTCTTTCACAGATGGTAGAAGTCTACTAGACAGAATGCGTTGTTGGGGATTAACCCCAATCTTTACAAGCACTTTGTTAGTACATTTTACATAAATACGTTAAATAAGAAGGTCGTGGTGGACACAAAATGTCTGCCAATGTGCTTTTTATTGTATTATCGGAACAACATGTTTCAGATCCACAACAATCCTTTATCACAATTAAAAGCAAGTTGGTCTATCAGGACCTTCTCATTTTTACTTTTTGTTAGAGATATTGCGATGCTTGAGCAGAGCATTTAAAGTTCCCTGGAGGCAGCAAGTAAATAGGTGGTTTCAAGCATATTTATTGGTCGCTGTTTTATTCTCTTACTTGCCCAGGACACACTTTTAGAAGAATGTGTACAGTAGACGTCCTTCTAGAACATGTACAGTGGATGCCCATTTAAAGCATTGTGTACAAGTAGAGTCCTTCCTAGAACATGTACAGTTAGATGTCCTTTAGAGAAAGAATGTGTACTAGTAGACCATCTTTTAGAAATGTACAGTGGATGTCCATTTAGAAGATGTGTTACAAGTAGAAGCCTTCTAGAACATGTACGTGGAGGTCCATTTAGGAAGAATGTGGACAGTAGACGTTCATCTAGAAATCTACAGTAGATGTGCCATTTAGAAGAATGTGTACAGTAGACGGTCCTCTAGACCATGTACAGGATGCCCATGAGAAGAATCGTGTACAGTAGACGGTCCTTCTAGAACATCTAAAGTAGATGTCCAATTAGAAGCAATGTGTACAGTAGGACGTCCTTCTAGAACCTGTACAGTAGAGGTCCATTAGAAGAAGTGTACAGTAGACATCTTTAGAAACATGTTACAGTGGGGATGTCCATTTAGAAGAAGTGCGTACAGTAGACATCCTTCTAGAACATGTATACAGTGGATGTCCATTTAGAGAATGTGGTACAGTAGACATCCTCTCTAGGAACAGTACAGTAGATGTCTTTAGAAGAATTGTACCAGTAGATGTCCTTCTAGAAACATGTACAGGAGTGGCCAGTTTTAAGAGAAGGTGTACAGTAGACGTCCTTCTAGAAATGTACAGTAGATGTCCATTTAGAGAATCTGTGTACAGTAGGAACATCCTTTCGACATGTACAGGAGAGTCCATTTTAGAGAATGGTACAGTAGACGTCCTTCTAGAACATGTACAGTAGATGTCAATTCTAGAAGAATGTGTACAGTAGACGTCCTTCTCAGAACATTGTAACAGTTAGATGTCCATTTAGAGAATGTGTACAGTCGACCTCCTTCTATAACCTGTACAGTGATGTCCTTTTAGAAGAATGTTGTACAGTAGACTCCTCTAGAAATGTAAAGTGGATTGATGGTCCATTTAGAAAGAATGTGTACAGTAGAAAATCCTTCTAGAAACCTGTCAGTGGGTGGAGTCCATTAGAAAGAATGTGACAGAGACGTCCTTCTAGAACATGTACAGTAGATGTTCCTTGTTAGAAGACTGGTGTACAGGTAGCTGTTCCTTCCTAGAACATCAGTAGATGTCTATTAGAAGAATGTGTACAGTTAGCGTCCTTTAGAACACAATGTACAGTAGACTGTCCATTTAGAAGAATGTGTACAGTAGAAGTACTTCATAGAACATGTAAAGTAGATGTACATTAGACGCATGTGTTTACAGTACCGACCATCCGTCTAGCCCCCTGGTACAGTAGATGTCCTTTTAGAAGAATGTGTACAGTAGACGTCCTCCCTCTAGAACATTGCTACAGTAGATGTCATTTAGAAGAAGTGTACAGTAGACGTCCTTTCTAGAAACATGTAAGTAGATGTCCATTAGAAGAATGTGCTACAGTAGAGTCCTTACAAAATGTCAGTAGATGTCCATTTCAAAGATGTGTTACAGTAGACATCCTTCTAAACATGTACAGTAGATGTCCTTTAGACAGAATGTGTACAGTAGACGTCCTTCTAGAAACATGTACAGTAGATGTCCATTTAGAAGAATGTGACAGTAGAGTCACCTTCTAGACATGTACATAGATAGATGTCCATTTAGAAGAATGTGTACAGTAGACGTTCCTTCTAGACATTACAGTAGAGTCCTTTTAGAAGAATTGTACAGTAGACGTCTTCTAGAACATGTACAGTAGATGTCCTTTTAGAAGAATGTGTACAGTACACGTCCTTATTAGAATATGTAAAGTAAATGTCCTTTTAGAAGAAGGTAAGGAGACGTCCTTCTAAACTGTACAGTTAGATATCCGGCCCTTTAGAAGAATGTGTACAGTAGACGTCCTTCTGAACATGTACTAGTAAATGTCTTTTAGAAGAATGTGTAAGGAGACGTCCTTCTAGAAATGTACAGTAGATATCCTTTGAAGCATGTGTACCAGTAGATGTCTTCTAGAACATGTACCGTAAATGTCCTTTTAGAAGGAATGGTACGTAGACGTCCTCTAGACAGTACCAGAGATGGCTTTAGAAGAATGTTGTACAGTAGAAGTCCGTCTAGAACATGTACAGGGATGCCATTAGAAGAATGTGTACAGTAGCGTCCTTCTAGAACATTTACAGTGGATGTCCATTGAAGATGTGTACAGTAGACGGTCCTTCTTAGAACATGTTACAAGTAGATGTCCTTTTAGAAGAATGTGTACAGTGGACGTCCTTTCTGAACAGCTACAGTTAGATGTCCTTTTAGAAGAAGTGTACAGCTGCACGTCCTTATAGAATATTGTACAGTAAATGTTCCTTTGAGAATGTGTACAGGAGCGTCCTCTAGAACATAGTTAACAGTAGATATAATTTTAGAAGAATGTGTACAGTAGACTCCTCTAGAACAGGTACAGTAAGTAAATGTCCTTTTAGAGAATGTGTAAAGGAGACGTCCTTCTAGAACATGTACAGTAGATATCCTTTTAGAAGAATTGTGACAGTAGATGTCTTCTAGCACATGTACAGTAAATGTCCTGTTAGAAGAATGTGTACAGTAGACGTCCTTTAGAACATGTACATAGATGTCCTTTAAAGAATGTGTTTACAGTAGAAGTCCTTCGAGAACATGTACAGGGATGTCCATTTAGAAGAAGTGTACAGTAGACGCTTCTAGAACATGTAAAGTGGAGTCCATTTAGAAGAATGTGTACAGTAGACGTCCTTCTAGAACTTTTGTACAGGTAGATGTTTCATTTTAGAAGAATGTGTACAGTAGACGTCTCTAGAAACATGTACAGTGGATTCCATTAGAAGAATGTGTACAGTAGAGTTCTATTCTAGACATGGTACAGTAGAAGTAGTGTCCATTAGAAGAATGTGTCAGTAGAGTCCCTCATTAGAACATGTTACAGTAATGTCCATTTAGAAGAATGTGTCAGTAGACTCCTTCTAGAACATGTAACAGTAGTGTCCTTTTAGAAGAATGTGTACGTAGGACGTCTTCTAGAAATGTACAGTCAGATGTCCATTTAGAAGAAGTGTTTACCCCCCCCCCCCCCCCAGTAGACGTCCTTATAGAACATGTACAGTAGATGTACATTTTTAGAAGAATGGTAACAGTAGACGTCCTTTCTAGCAACAGGTACACCCAGTAGATTGTCCCTTTTAGAAGAATGTTACAGTAGACGTTCCTTCTAGAACAGGCTACAAAGTAGGTCCTTTTAGAAAGAAGTGTACAGTACACGTCCTTCAGAATATGTACAGTAAATGTCATTGTAGAGTGAATGTGTAAGGAGACTCCTTCTAGAACATGTACAGTAGATAACTTAGAAGAATGTGTACGTAGACGTCCTTAGAAACATGTACAGTTAAATGTCTTTTAGGAAGAATGTGTAAGGAGACGTACTTCCGAGAAAATGTACAGTAGATATCTTTTAGAAGAATGTGTACAGTAGATGTCCTTCTAGCATGTACAAGTAAAAATAGTCCTTTTCGAAAGAAGTGTTACAGTAGGACGTCCTTCTAGAACTATGTAACAGTAGATGTCCTCTTTTAGAGAGTGTACAGTAGACGTCCTTCTAGAACATGTACATTGGTTGGTCCATTTAGAAGATATGTGTACAGTTACGACGGTCTTCTAGAAACATGTACAGGGGATGTCCATTTAGAAGAATGTGACAGTAAGACGTCGTTCTAGAACTGACAGTAGATGTTCTTTTAGAAGAAGTGTACAGTAACGTCCTTTAGAATATGTACAGAAAATGTCATTTTAGAAGAATGGGTACGGAGGACGTCCTTCTAGAACATGTACAGTAGAGTATCCTTTAGAAGCATGTTGTGACAGTAGACGTCCTTCTAGAACATGTACAGTAAAAGGTCCTTTTAGAGATGTGTACAGGAGACGTCCTGCTAGAACATGTACAGTCGATATCCTTTTAGAAGGATGGCTACAGTAGGATGTCTTCTTAGAACCTGTACAGTAAATGCTCCTTTAGAAAGAATGTGTGTACAGTAGACGTCTTCTAGAACTGTACAGTAGATGTCCCCCTTTAGAAGAATGTGTACAGTAGACGTCCTTCTAGAACACATGTACAGTGGATGTCCATTAAAGATGTGTACAGTGACGTCCTCTTAGAAAACATGTACAGTGGGATGTCCCATTTAGAAGAATGTGTACAGTAGGACGTCCTTCTAGAACATGCTAAAGGAGATGTCCTTTTGAAGAATGTGTTACAGTAGACGTCCTTTAGACTGTAAAGTGGATTTCCCATTTGAAGAATGTGTACATAGACGTCCTTCATAGAACATGTACAGTAGCATGTCCATTTAGAGAAGGTACAGTAGACGTCCTTCTAGACATTGTACAGTAGATGTCCATTTAGAAGAATGTGTACAGTAGACAATCCTTCTAGACATGGACAGTAGATGTCCTTTTAGAAGAATGGGACAGTAGACGTCCTCTAGGCAACATGTTACAGTAGATGCATTTTTAGAAGAACTGTGTACAGCTAAGACGTCATTTCTAGAAACATACAGTTAGATGTCCATTTAGAAGAATTGTACAGTAGACGTCCTTCTAGAACATGTAAAGTAGGTCCTTTTAGAAGAATTTGTACAGTAGACGTCCTTCTAGCACAGGTACAGTAGAGGTCCTTTTAGAAGAATGTGTACAGTACACGTCCTTCTAGACTATGTAAGTAAATGTCCTTTTAGAAGAATGTGGGAACAGGAGACGTCCCTTATAGAACATGTACAGTAGATATCCTTTTAGAAGAATTGGGTACCAGTAGACGTCCTTCTAGAACATGTACAGTAAATGTCCTTTAGAAGAAGGTTGTACAAGGAGACGTCCTTCTAGAACATGTACAGTAGATTATCCTTTTAGACGAATGTGTACAGAGATGTCCTTCTAGAACCACAGTACAGAAGATGACCTTTAGAAGAATGTGTACAGTAGAGGTCCTTCTAGAATGTAAAGTAGATGTCCTTTTCGAAGAATGTTGTACCAGAGACATTCCCTTCGAGAAATGTACAGTAGATGTCTTCCTTTTCGAAGAAATGGTACAGGAGACATCCTTCTAGAACATGTACAGTAGATCCATTTAGAAGACGGTAAAGGTAGCCGTCATTTTAGAACATGTACAGTAGAGTCCATTAGAAGAATGTGTAACAGTAGGACGTACTTATAGAAACATGTACAGGAGATGGTCACTTTTAGAGGAATGGGTACAAGTAGATGTCCTTCTAGAACAGTACGTAGAGTCCTTTTCGAGAATGTTGTACCGTAGATGTCCTTCTAGAAACATGTACATTAGATGTCCTTTAGAAGAATGTGACAGTAGACATCCTTATAAACACCCGTACAGTAGAGTCCGTTTAGAAGAATGTGTACAGTAGAAACAGGTCCTTCTATAACATGTGCAGAGATGTCCTTCTTAGAAGAATGTGTACAGTAGACCACCCTTTTAGCAATGCAAAGTAGATGTCTTTCTAGAAAATGTACAGTACAGTCCATTAGAAGGAAGTGTACAGTACACATCCTTCTAGGAAAACAGCACCAGTAGATGCCCTTTTAGAAGAATGTGTACGTAGACGTCATTCAAAAATTTGAACAGTAAATGTCCTTTTAGAAGAATGTGTAAAGTAGAGGTCCTTCTAGAACTTGTAAAGTAGATGTCTTCGAAGAATGCCCTGTTAGAAGAATGTGTACAGTAGAGGTCCTTCTAGAACATGTAAATAGAGTCCTTTTAGAAGGAATGTGTCAGTAGACGCTCCTTCAGAACATGTTACAGTAGATGCCCTTTTGAAGAATGTGCTATAGTACAGGGTCTTCTAGAACATGTACAGTAAATGTCCCTTTTAGAAGAATGTGTACAGGAGACATCGCTTCTAGAACATGTTACAGTAGAGTCCTTTTAAAAGAATGTTGTGTACAGTACACATCTTTCTAGAATATGTACAGTATATGTCCTTTTAGAAGAATGTGTATACAGTAGACGTTGTTTTAGAACACTCAGTAGATGTCCTTTTAGAAGGAAGTGTACAGTAGATGTACTTTCTAGAACATGTACAGTAGATAGGATTCCTTTTAGAGAATGCTTGTACAGTAGACGTCCTTCTAGAACATCTACAGTAGAGTCATTTTAGAGAATGGTACAGTAGACGTTCGTTATAGGAACATCTACAGAGTAGATGTCCATTTAGAAGAATGTGTACAGTAGACGTAATTTAGAAAACATGTACCAGATAGTGCTCCTGATTGTATGTCTGACTGCCATATTGGTGTTCCTGATTGTATGTCTGACTGCCATATTGGTGCTCCTGATTGTATGTCTGACTGCCATATTGGTGCCCTTGTTGTATGTCTGACTGCCAGTGTTACCTTGCTCTGTACTGTAGTAAGTAAAGGTCGATACCCCGTTTGGCCAATGGATGGCGCTATTGATGAGAATTTGTAATACTGTAACAAGGACAGCATTCGATTATACACAATTAAACACAAATAGCAGAATGGATATACACTGATAGCTGATTGGTAGTTCTGCATGGGAGAAATCAGCTTCTCTTCTGTAGCCAATTAAAACACAGTGTTTATGGAACAGCTACCCACCATTGGGGACCCTCTGTGTCCAATCAGGGCTGGTTTTGGTCCAAGGGTTCCCTCTTCTCTGATACAGGGTGAGTACATGCCCAGGGGAATGAGATAGAGAAAGACCAACAGGGCGAGATACGGAGTCAGTATCAACACCCGGAAAACTGGAAAGAGACAAGCACAATGTTACTATAATACACTTTGCAATACATCACAACGTTAGAGGGGATAATAAGCTCTGTTATATAAATATAACGTACAGTAGATAGATATGTAGCATTTAGTTTAAAACTGTACATAATTAAAGGTCAACTAAAGGTCAACGTGTAATATTTTTTTTACTTAGTTTTTATTTCCCCTTTAAAGCGCCTGATTCTGGGTGTGTTAGGATTGATTTGGCACAGTCGGAATTGGTCTATAGTTGTTATAATAATAGAATAATTGGAAATAGAACTAATAATTATTGGTATAAGGGGATAAATATGGAGAATTACCTGTATTGTTCATTCTCATAAAATACAGAGCCACCGGCCAAAACAGTACAGTCATCAATGCAATGGCACCAATGTGTAGATACGGAGCTGTGACCTGCAGGAAGTATTAACCAGTGAACATCCATAAGGTTTAGCTGTCAAATAAAGTGACAACAGATAGACACAAGGGGGCAGCATTCTTACACAGGATTGACAACTGACTTTGATTAGATCCAAATGATCGTATTGGTGGATCAAAATAAGTGTTTTGGCCAATCAGATCAGCTGGTCTATCCCAGTCAGATTTCTAAATGATCAGTCTGGCTGAAATAATGTCTGATTCCCTTTTATCCCCAACCGACAGATCCCCATTCATCATATCAACCGGTTAATTGGTTTGGATCATTATTGGCCAAAAATAATAATCTGGTCCATATAATGATTGAACCGTAGCCATTGGGCTATCTTTAACTTACCCTTCGCTAATATCTTGTATATTGCACAGTGGTATATATATATATATATATATATATATATATATATATATATATATATATATATAATAGAGTCTTACAGGATTATTCAAGTTTGTATCGTTTAAAATGGTGCTAATTTTGCCCCAACCAATCAGATCTCATTTAACATTTGAAAGCTAACATCTGATTGGTTGGGGCAAAATTAGCACCATTTTATACGATAAGAACTTTTATTGAATAACCCTGTTAGTGTGGATAGTGTCCTCCCGAATGTCTGTAGACATGTAAGCTTTCTCACCTATTAGGGGATTATGTATCTACTTAGAATGTAGATTTGGTTTTCGGATGTGTGTTTCTCTGATAACATGTTATCTTTAATTAGTTGCTATTTCCCTTCTAAGATTATTGGTTCTTAATGAGGCATGATAGTGGCTCTATACGGCCCCATGGATGTAACGCATTTATTTAGGTTTGGTTGTTTCCTTTAGAACAAGCTTCAGTAACAGATAAATGAGTAATTGTAACGTTTCATAGTCAGACATTCCGGTTCTGTAAGTACCACTGGGTATCTCTCGTCAGTATCTTTCAGCATCTGTTAAAAAGTCACAAGGTGTATTCTCATAGGGACTGTGATATAGTGGCTATACACATGGGGTCATGGAATTACCGTGCTGTGATTGGAGGGTGCAGTATGTTTTGATCTTAGGCATATGATGGAAAGCATAGGACACTTAGCTGAGTGTGTGGGTGTGGATGCCAATGAGAGGAATGAGCGCTGTAAAATATAATATGATACGTTACACGCTTCTAAATACTGAGGATATCTGGATAGTGGTACTGTATGCGCTGTGTTTATCCATATGTGATATGTATGGGATTTTAAATTCATTCTATTTTTTTTTTTTTTTACCTTTGATGAACCGTGACTTGTATCCCGACGTCAAAGTGAGCAGCATATATATATATATACTGTATATAGTATCCCCGTACCAACCAGAACTACAGTATATGTATTAATACCAGTAATTCTCAATATTATATAGTATCCCCGTACCAACCGAGACTACAGTATTGTATTAATACCAAATAATTCTCAATATTATAAGTACCCCTGTACCAACCATATCTACAGTATATGTATTATTACCAGTAATTCTCAATATATATAGTATCCCCGTACCAACCAGAACTACAGTATATGTATTAATACCATTATCCTCAATATTAATATAGTATCCCTCTACCAACCAGAACTACAGTATATGTATTAATACCAGTAATTCTCAATATTATAAGTATCCCGTACCAACCAGAACTACAGTATATGTAATTAATCCCGTAATTCTCAATATTTATAGTATCCCTGTACCAACCAGAACTACAGTATATGTATTAATACCAGTATTTCTCAATATTATATAGTATCCCTGTACCAACCAAACTACAGTATATGTATTAATACCAGTAATTCTCATATTATATAGTATCCCTGTACCAACCAGAACTACAGTATATGTATTAATACCAGTAATTCTCAATATTATATAGTATCTCCCTGTACACCCAGAACTACATTTATGTATTAATACCAGTAATTCTCAATATTATAAGTTCCCTGTACCAACCAGAACTACAGTATATGTATTAATACCAGTAATTCTCAATATTATATATATCCCTGTACCAACCAAACTACAGTATAGTATAAATACCAGTTTCTCAATATTATATAGTATCCCGTACCAACCAGAACTACGTAATTGTATTAATACCAGTAATTCTCAATATTATATATTATCCCTGTACCAACCAGAACTACAGTATTATTAATACCAGTAATTCTCAATATATATAGTATCCCTGTACCAACCAGAACACAGTATAGTATTAATACCAGTAATTCTCAATATTATATGTATCCCTGTACCAACCAGAACTACAGTATATGTATTAATACCAGTATTTCTAATATTATTATAGTATACCTGTACCAACCAGAACTACAGTATATGTATTAATACCAGTTATTCTCAATATTATATAGTATCCCCGTACCAACCAGAACTCAGTATATGTATAATACCAGTAATTCTCAATATTATATAGTATCCCCGTACCAACCAGAACTACAGTATATGTATTAATACCAGTAATTCTCAATATTATATAGTATCCCGTACCAACCAGACTACAGTATATGTATTAATACCAGTAATTCTCAATATATAGTATCCCCGTACCAACCAAACTACAGTATATGTATTAATACCAGTAATTCTCAATATTATATAGTATCCCTGTACCACCCAAACTACAGTATATGTATTAATACCAGTAATTCTCAATATTATTAGTATCCCCTGTACCAACCAGAACTACAGTATTGTATTAATACCAGTAATTCTCAATATTATATAGTATCCCTGCCAACCAGAACTACAGTATATGTATTAATACCAGTAATTCTCAATATTATATAGTATCCCGTACCAACCAGAACTACAGTATATGTATTAATACCAGTAATTCTCAATATTATATAGTATCCCTGTACCAACCAGAACTACATTATATGTATTAATACCAGTAATTCTCAATTATATAGTATCCTGTACCAACCAAACTCCAGTAATTGTATTATACCAGTTTCCAATATTTATAGTATCCCGAACCAACCAGAACACAGTTATGTATTAATACCTAATTCTCAATATTATATAATATCCCTGACTAACCAAACTACAGTATATGTATTAATACCAGTAATTCTCAATTTATATAGTATCCCTGTACCAACAGAACTACAGTTATGTTATTAATACCAGTAATTCTCAATATTATATAGTATCCCTGTACCAACCAGAACTACATTATATGTATTAATACCAGTAATTCTCAGTTTATATAGTATCCCGTACCAACCAGAACTACAGTATATGTTTATAACCAGTAATTCTCATATTATAGTATCCACGTACCAACCAGAACTACAGTATATGTATATACCAGTAATTCTCAATATATATAGTATCCCTGTACCAACCAGAACTACAGTATATGTTTAATACCGTAATTCTCATATATATAAATCCCGTACCACCAGAAACTACAGTATATGTATTAATACCAGTAATTCTCAATATATATAGTATCCCTTTACCAACCAGAACTACACTTATATGTATTAATACCAGTAATTCTCAATATTATATAGTATCCCTGTACCAACCAAACTACAGTATATGTATTAATACCAAGTGATTCTCAATATTATATATATCCCCGTACCAACCAGAACTACAGTATATGTATTATACCAAATTCTCAATATTATATAATATCCCTGTACTAACCAGAACTACAGTATATGTATTAATACCAGTATTCTCAATATTATATGTATCCCTGTACCCCCAGAACTACAGTATATGTATTTACCAGTAATTCTCAATATTTATAGTATCCCTGTACCAACCAGAACTACATTATATGTATTAACCCGTAATTCTCATATTATATAGTATCCCTGTACCAACCAGAACTACAGTATATGTATTAATACCAGAAAATTCTCAATATTATATGTATCCACTACAACCAGAACTACAGTATATGTTTAATACCAGTAATTCTCAATATTATATAGTATCCCTGTACCAACCAGAACTACAGTATATGTATTAATACCAGTAATTCTCATATATATAGTATCCCTGTACCAACCAGAACTACAGTATATGTATTAATACCAGTGATCTCATATTATATATCCCCGTACCAACCAGAACTACAGTATGTATTAATACCAGTAATTCTCAATATTATATATATCCCTGTACAACCAAACTACAGTATATTTATTAATACAGTAATTCTCAATATTATATATATCCCTGTACCAACCAGAACTACAGTATATGTATTAATACCATAATTCTCAATATTATATAGTATCCCTGTACCAACCAAACTACAGTATATTATTAATACCAGTAATCTCAATATTATATAATACCCCTGTACCAACCAGAACTACAGTATGTATTAAACCAGTATTCTCAATAATTATATAGTATCCCTGTACCAACCAGAACTACAGTATATGTATTAATACCAGTAATCTCAATATTATATAGTATCCCTGTACCAACCAAACTACAGTTATATGTTAATACCAGAATTCTCAATATTATAGTATCCCTGTACCAACCAAACTACAGTATAGTATTAATACCAGTAATTCTCAATATTATATAGTATCCCTGTACCAACCAGATCTACAGTATATGTATTAATACCAGTAATTCTCAATATTATATAGTATCCCTGTACCAACCAGAACTACAGTATATGTATAATACCAGTAATCTCAATATTATATTATCCCTGTACCAACCAGAACTACAGTATATGTATTAATACCAGTAATTCTCAATATTATATAGAATCCCTGTACCAACCAGAACTACAGTATATGTATTATACCAGTATTTCTCATATTAATAGTATCCCTGTACCAAACCAGAACTACAGTATATGTATTAATACCAGTAATTCTCAATATTATATATTATCCCTGTACCAACCAGATCTACAAGTATATGTATTAATACCAGTAATTCTCATATTTTATAGTATCCCTGTACCAACCAGAACTACAGTATATGTATTAATACCAGTAATTCTCAATATTTTTTAGTTTTAGAAACTTATCCAGGCCTCTTTTAAAGCTATTTAATGAACTTGCCATTACCACATCTGCTGGAATGTTGGTCACAATAAATCTTGGTGTTTTTATAGCAATTTGGGGGCTTTATTTAAGGGTATGTCCACCCCCAAAACCTCAGCCTGGTTTTTACCAGTGAAAGCTGTCCCTAAATGTTATCCTTGGGGGCTGGACAGGCAGCTGTTCCTGTAATTAGCTAAGGAGGAGTGGCTGCTGGTGTCTTGCTGTCTGTATGTCTCTATGTCTGTCTATTTATCTGTATGTATGTCTGTCTTTCTGTCTGTCTGTCTCTTTGTGCGTCTCTGTCTGTCTCTCTGTATGTCTGTCTGTCTCACTGTCTGTCTGTCTCTCTGTCAGTCTTTCTCTTTGTCTGCATATCTGTCTGTCTGTCTGTCAGTCTGCTTGCTGTCTGTCTGTCTCTGTTTGTCTGTTTCACTGTCTGTCTGTATGTCTGTTTCTCTTTGTCTGTCTGTCTTTCTGTATGTCTTTATGTCTGTCTGTCTCTCTGTCTGTCTTTGTGTCTCTCTGTCTGTCTGTCTCCCATCCCTCCCTTGCTGGTGAAGTTTCATATTTGTACAGTGATCAGAGTTACCAAGTTCATACCCCCGTCCCCCTAACGATCTCCTCGTACACAGGTGGTATCCCAAGTCTGTTAGGAATTACAAGAACCCTCAGTCTGTGGCCTCACTACAAGGAATAGTAACGTGGGGGGGAAAGTGAGAATTGTGCCAGTGTGGCCTAATCCTATATGGGTTCTTATAATGAAAAACATGATAAAATATTCCATTCCCTGTCCTACTCATGGACCATTCCTGGCTGTATCTCTAGAGTAAAATGTCTCTTGGTCTATTTACTAGGTTACAGTATCTTCCATATGTTCCATAGGGTAGGTTACAGTATCTCCCATATGTTCCATAGGGTAGGTTACAGTATCTCCCATATGTTCCATAGGGTAGGTTACAGTATCTCCCATGTGTTCCATAGGGTAGGTTACAGTATCTCCCATATGTTCCATAGGGTAGGTTACAGTATCTCCCATATGTTCCATAGGGTAGGTTACAGTATCTCCCATATGTTCCATAGGGTAGGTTACAGTATCTCCCATAATGTTTCCTAGGGTGGTTACAGTATCTCCATGTTTTCCATAGGGTCTGGTTACAGTTTCCCATTGTTTCCATAGGGTAGGTTACAGTACTCCCCATATGTTTCCATAGGTAGGTTCAGTATCTCCCATAGTGTTCCATAGGGTAGGTTACAGTATCTCCCATATGTTCCATAGGGTAGGTTCCAAGTATCGTCCATATGTTCTATGGTAGGTTACATATCTCCCATGTGTTCCAGGGTAGGTTCAGTATCTCCCATATGTTCCATAGGGTAGGTTACAGTATCTCCCAGGTTTCCATAGGGTAGGTTACAGTATCTCCCAATGTTCCATAGGGTAGGTTACAGTATCTCCCATATGTTCCATAGGTAGGTTACAGTACTCCCATAGTTCCATAGGGTAGGTTACAGTATCTCCCATATGTCCCATAGGGTAGGTTACAGTATCTCCCATGTTCCATAGGGTGGTTACAGTATCTCCCATGTGTTCCATAGGGTAGGTACATTATCATCCTATGTTCCATAGGTAGTTACAGTATCTCCCATATGTTCCATAGGGTAGTGTTTACAGTATCTCCCATGTGTTCCATAGGTAGGTTACAGTCTCCCATTGTTCCATAGGGTAGGTTACATATCTCCCATATGTTCCATAGGGTAGGTTACAGTATCTCCCATATGTTCCATAGGGTAGGTTTACAGTAGTATCCCATGTGTTCCATAGGGTAGGTTCATATCTCCCTTGTTCCATAGGTAGGTTACAGTATCTCCCTATGTTCCATAGGGTAGGTTACAGTATCTCCCATGTGTTCCATAGGGTAGGTTACAGTCATCTCCCATTGTTCCATAGGGTAGGTTACGTATCTCCCATATGTTCCCATAGGGTAGGTTAGATTATCTCTCCATATGTTCCATAGGGTAGGTTACAGTATCTCCCATAGTGTTCCATAGGGTAGGTTACAGTATCTCCCATATGTTCCATAGGGTAGTTACTATCATCTCCCATAGTGTTCCATAGGTAGGTTACAGTATCTCCCATGTGTTTCCATAGGGGTAGGTTACAGTATCTCATATGTTTCCATATGGTAGGTTTACGTATCCTCCCTATGTTCCATAGGGTAGGTTACAGTAATCTCCCATGTGTTCCATAGGATAGGTTACAGTATCTCCCATAGTTCCAAGGGTAGTGTTACAGTATCTCCCATTGTTCATAGGGTAGGTTACAGTATCTCCCATGTGTTCCATAGGGTAGGTTACAGTATCTCCCATATGTTCCATAGGGTAGTTTACAGTATCTCCCATGTGTTCCATAGGTAGGTTACAGTATCTCCCATGTGTTTCCATAGGGTAGGTTACAGTATCTCCCATATGTTCCATAGGGTAGGTTACAGTATCTCCCATGTGTTCCATAGAGTAGGTACACTATCTCCCATGTGTTCCAGTGGTAGGTTACAGTATCTCCATGTGTTCCATAGGTAGGTTACAGTATCTCCCATGTGTTCCATAGAGTAGGTTACACTATCTCCCATGTGTTCCATAGGGTAGGTTCCAGTATCTCCCTGTTTCCATAGGGTAGGTTACAGTATCTCCCAGTGTTTCCATAGGTAGTTACGTATCTCCCATTTTCCATAGGGTAGGTTACAGTATTCCCATGTGTTCCATGAGGTAGGTTCACTATCCCCATGTGTTCCATAGGTAGGTACAGTATCTCCCATGTGTTCCATAGGGTAGGTTACAGTATCTCCCATGTGTTCCATGGGTAGGTTACAGTATCTCCCATGTTTCCATAGGGTAGGTTACAGTATCTCCCATATGTTCCTAGGGTAGGTTAAGTATCTCCCATGTGTTCCATAGGATAGGTTACAGTATCTCCCATGTGTTCCATAGGTTAGGTTCAGTATCTCCCATGTGTTCCATATAGTAGGTTACCCTATCTCCCATGTGTTCCATAGAGTAGGTTCCACTATCTCCCATATGTTCCTAGGTAGGTTACAGTAATCTCCCATGTGTTCCATAGGGTAGGTTACAGTATCTCTCCCATGTGTTTCCATAGAGTAGGTTACACTATCTCCCATATGTTCCATAGGGTAGGTTACAGTATCTCCCTATGTTCCATAGGGTAGGTTTACAGTATCTCCCTGTGTTCATAGGGTAGGTTCAGTATCTCCCATATGTTCCATAGGGTAGGTTACAGTATCTCCATGTGTTCCATAGGGTAGGTTACAGTATCCTCCATGTGTTCCATAGGGTAGGTTCCAGTATCTCCCATATGTTCCATAGGGTAGGTTACAGTATCTCCCATGTGTTCCATAGAGTAGGTTTAACAGTATCTCCCATATGTTCCATAGGGTAGGTTACAGTATCTCCCATTGTTCCTAAGTAGTTTACACTATCTCCCATGTGTCCATAGGGTAGGTTACAGTTCTCCATGTGTTCCATAGGGTAGGTTACAGTATCTCCAATATGTTTCCATAGGGTAGGTTACAGTATCTCCCATTGTTCCTAGGGTAGGTTACAGTATCTCCCATGTGTCCATAGGGTAGGTTACAGTATCTCCCATGTGTTCCATAGGTAGGTACAGTATCTCCCATGTGTTCATGGGTAGGTTACAGTATCTCCATTGTTCCATAGGGTAGTTACAGTATCTCCCATGTGTTCCAAGGGTAGGTTACAGTATCTCCCTGTGTTCCATAGGTAGGTTACAGTATCTCCCATATGTTCCTAGGGTAGTTACAGTATCTCCCATGGTTTCCATAGAGTAGGTTACACTATCTCCATGTTTTCCATAGGGTAGGTTACACTATCTCCCATGTTTCCATAGGTAGGTTACAGTATCTCCTATGTGTTCCAAGGGTAGGTTACGTATCTCCCATGTGTTCCATAGGTAGGTTACAGTACTCCCATGTGTTCCATAGGGTGGTTTACAGTTCTCCCATGTGTTCCATGGTAGTTACAGTATCTCCCATGTGTTCCATGGGTAGGTTACAGTATCTCCCATATGTTCCATAGGGTAGGTTACAGTATCTCCAGTGTTCCATAGGGTAGTTATCTACTATTAAGACGTAGGGACTGGAAGTTGGACTTCAACATTTATGTTACCAATACAATGAGTGGACAATGACCATTAGGATGTACAGTACCTGTAATGACAGTCGAAACCGTGTCCCTCTTCCCCCCACAATTTTGGACAAGCGACCAGAGCAGCAATGAAATAATCAGAACCAACACCGTCCCGACCTGTCCAGAAAACAAAGTCAAATACAATGTTACAGTACATGGAAAAACCTTCCTGTCCAGGGGAACTTGTCCATACTACGACATACAGTGTCACTTTATTCTTCCAACCCACTAGAATAATTACAGGTTAGACTCCCCTTGTGGCCCCATTGTAGATATAACCTGACTCACCTTGTGGCCCCAGTGTAATATAACCTGACTCACCTTGTGCCCCTGTATATCACCTGACTCACCTGTGGCCCCAGTGTAGATATAACCACTGACTCACCTTGTGGCCCCAGTGTAGATATAACCTGACTCCCTTATGGCCCAGTTAGATATAAACCGCTGCTCACCTTGTGGCCCCGGTGTAGATATAACCTGACTCACCTTGTGGTCCCGTGTGATATAACCGCTGGCTCACCTTGTTGCCCCAGTGTAGATATAACCTGACTCACCTTGTGGCCCCAGTGTAGACATAACCTGACTCCTTGTGGCCCAGTTAGTATAACCCTGCCCACTTGTGGCCCCAGTGTAGATATAACCTGACTCACCTTGTGGCCCCAGTGTAGATATAACCTGACTCACCTTGTGGCCCCAGTGTAGATATAACCTGACTCACCCTTGTGGCCCCAGTGTAGATATAACCTGACTCCCTTGTGGGCCCCAGTGTAGATATACCTGACTCACCCTTGTGGCCCCAGTGTAGATATACCGCTGACTCACCTTGTGGCCCCAGTGTAATATAACCTGACTCACCTTGTGGCCCCAGTGTAGATATAACCTGACTCACCTTGTGGCCCCATGTAGATATAACCTGACTCACCTTGTGGCCCCAGTGTAGTATAACCGCTGACTCCCTTGTGCCCCAGTGTAGATATAACCTGACTCACCTGTGGCCCCAGTGAGTATAACCGCTGACTCACCTTGTGGCCCCAGTGTAGTATAACCGCTGACTCACCTTGTGGCCCCAGTGTAGTATAACCGCTGACTCACCTTGTGGCCCCAGTGTAGATATAACCTGACTCACCTTGGGCCCCAGTGTAGATATAACCGCTGACTCACTGTGGCCCCAGTGTAGATATAACCTACTCACCTTGTGGCCCCAGTGTATATATAACCGCTGACTCACCTTTTCGGCCCCAGTGTAGATATACCGCTGACTCACCTTGGGCCCCGTGTAGATATAACCGCTGACTCCCCTTGTGGCCCAGTGTAGATATAACCTGACTCACCTTGTGGCCCCAGTGTAGATATAACCTGACTCACCTTGTGGCCCCAGTGTAGATATAACCGCTGACCTCACCTTGTGCCCCAGTGTGATATAACCGAACTCACCTTGTGGCCCCATGTAGATTAACCGTGACTCCCTGGCAGTGACCTGCTCACCTTGTGCCCCAGTGTAGATATAACCTGACTCACCTTGTGGCCCCCAGTGTAGATATAACCGCTGACTCACCTTGTGGCCCCAGTGTAGATATAACCGCTGACTCACCTTGTGGCCCCAGTGTAGATATAACCGCTGACTCACCTTGTGGCCCCAGTGTATATATAACCTGACTCACCTTGTGGCCCCAGTGTAGATATAACCGCTGACTCACCTTGTGGCCCCATTGTAGATATAACCTGACTCACCTTGTGGCCCCAGTGTAGATATAACCTGACTCACCTTGTGGCCCCAGTGTGATATAACCTACTCACCTGTGGTCCAGTGTAATATAACCTGACTCACCCTTGTGGCCCCAGTGTAGATATAACCTGACTCACCTTGTGGCCCCAGTGTAGATATAACCTGACTCACCTTGTGGCCCAGTGTAGTATAACCTGACTCACCTTGTGGCCCCAGTGTAGTATAACCTGACTCACCTTGTGGTCCCAGTGTAGATATAACCTGACTCACCTTGTGGCCCCAGTGTAGATATAACCTGACTCACCTTGTGGCCCCAGTGTAGATATAACCTGACTCACCTTGTGGCCCCAGTGTAGATATAACCTGACTCACCTTGTGGCCCCAGTGTAGTATAACCTGACTCACCTTGTGGCCCCAGTGTAGTATAACCTACTCACCTTGTGGTCCCGTGTATATTAACCTGACTCACCCTTGTGGCCCGTGTAGATATAACCTGACTCACCTTGTGGCCCCAGTGTGATATAACCTGACTCACCTTGTTGCGCCCCAGTGTAAATATAACCTGACTCACCTTGTGCCCCAGTGTAGTATAACCTGACTCACCTTGGCCCCAGTGTAGTAATACCTGACTCACCTTGTGGCCCCAGTGTAGATATAAGTGTTGACCCTCTCTGCGAGTAGACACACAGCTAAAACCTGCAAAACAAACAGTCACAATCACAAAGAGAAATCCAACGCGATGCGGCACTGAGTCTGTTTTCATGGTCGCATTAGATCTGCACGAAAGCAAATTAACTACAAGTCCTATTTACGGAGAGAAGCTACACGGAGTCTGACATTGAGAGACCTGTTACATTACTGAGAGTTACTACCAGAAAACGTCACTTTCATACCCAAGACCACAGGGTTGGGTTAAAGGTTCACCAATTTACGAAGGTTCAGTGCCTCCCTGTACACCTCATTCCCGTACATGCCATCCCTGTACCGTCATTCCTGTACACGCCATCCCCTGTACACGTCATTCCTGTACCAGCACTCCTGTACACGCCATCCCTGTACACGTCATTTCCGTACACGCCATCCCTGTACAACGCTATTCCCGTACATGCCAATCCCATGTGCAAATCCCATGTGTTCCATAGGGTAGGTTACAGTATCTCCCATGTGTTCCATAGGGTAGGTTACAGTATCTCCCATGTGTTCCATAGGGTAGGTTACAGTATCTCCCATGTGTTCCATAGGGTAGGTTACAGTATCTCCCATGTGTTCCATAGGGTAGGTTACAGTATCTCCCATATGTTCCATAGGGTAGGTTACAGTATCTCCCATGTGTTCCATAGGGTAGGTTATCTACTTATTAAGACGTAGGGACTGGAAGTTGGACCTTCATACATTTATGTTACCAATACAATGAGTGGACAATGACCATTAGGATGTACAGTACCTGTAATGACAGTCGAACCGTGTCCCATTCTTCCCCCCACAATTTGGACAGAGCGACCAGAGCAGCAATAGAAATAATCAGAACCAACACCGTCCCGACCTGTCCAGAAAACAAAGTCAAATACAATGTTACAGTACATGGAAAAACCTTCCTGTCCAGGGGAACTTGTCCATACTACGACATACAGTGTCACTTTATTCTTCCAACCCCACCTAGAATAATTACAGGTTAGACTCCCCTTGTGGCCCCAGTGTAGATATAACCTGACTCACCTTGTGGCCCCA
>JAACNH010002157.1:0-45389 GCA_019447015.1 Hymenochirus boettgeri
AACGCCAGGCAGAACCCTCCATGTGTATGTGCTATATGGGTAATGGGATACCGCCCATGTCCACCCCCAAAACTATAATCCCCCCCACTACTGGACCCATTGTGTAGTGTAGTTTAATCCTTACCTCACATCCCAGTTCCATATGGTTCTCCTGTAGCCCCCCCCAAGTCCCAATACCGCCCATGTCCACCCCCAAAACTATAATCCCCCCCACTACTGGACCCATTGTGTAGTGTAGTTTAATCCTTACCTCACATCCCAGTTCCATATGGTTCTCCTGTAGCCCCCCCCAAGTCCCATAAACTGCCCGCCAGAAGGACTGCCTCCTATCTGGCCTCCGGGAGAAGTTTGGCATGCGTACTGCAGCCCCTCTCCCTCCCGATTAGGATTTCCTCCCCCTAGTGTAAAAATCTTTTTACATAACATTCCCCCTGTCCCCCCAAGCCCCAACCGCTCTAATAGTATCATAAGAAAATGGCCAAAACATTACTTACCTTCCCTCTTTCCTCCGCCGCACTGAACTCCCGGCAGCCGCGTCCGTGATTGGCTGCCGCTCAGCCAATCACAGACGCGACTGCCGGCCCCGCCCCTCTGCTTACATTTTCTCGCAAGCAGAGGGCCTGGCAGCGCGGCGGAGGATAGAGGGAAGGTAAGTAAAGTTTGGGGCATTTCCTGATGATACTAATAGAGCGGTTGGGGCTGTGGGGACAGGGGGAATGTTTGGTAAAATATTTTTTAGAAGGGTGGACATACCCTTTAAGAAATCACAAGAAAGCTGTTCTGTTACACAGTCCAATGTGGGAGGAAGACCATTAATAACCATTTTTATTTTGTCATTTGTATAGTTTTAAGCCGTATGGTATATAGTGACTATGCAGCTTTAAACCTTAGAAGGTGAAATTCCTTCATGTTAGTGAAGTGATGGGAGCTAAAACACGTTTGCTGGGTACAAATGAGGGAAGATAATGAGTATAACTTTTGGACAACTTCCAGAATCTTTAAAACCAGGATGGAAAACACTTTTGGGTCAACTACACGATTATTGTTTTTATGCAGAACTATGAAGGAGTGTGGCATGTAATGTGGCATGTTATGGTCCAACACAGTTTGGAAGGAGCCTCGGCACAACATATTTTGCTTGTGTCTACTGTTGGAAGGCTTTTTTGTACAATGGTAAAACAACTTAAATGTTGAGACGACTAGTTGTATTAATGTATTTTACAATAAAATTTAGATTGTAAGCTCTGTGGGGCAGGGACTCACATTGCCTTAATTGCAATGGCCAATTTGTATATTTATTGAACTGTTGTAAAATAAATTATTCATGAACTGAACAATGTTGATGGCCTGCCATCTAAAGTTTCCTTTTTTAATGAAACAGCTACATTAAACTTCTCCTTAATTCTCACAACAACAAAAAACATTATATATGATATGTAATAGGACAAAATTACTTTGCAGTTGTGTTGCTGGAAGTAAGGGCCTGTCTATGCTACAAATCTATCTTGTTAGGTTTGCAATACTATGGGTCATAGTCTATCCACATCCAAGGCTTTGGTTTGAACATGCAGGATTTGTTAGATACTGTAAATTTTAGCTATGGTACTAACATCGGTATAGTTAGAGACATAAATCAGGGGGATTATTATTCCAGAAGCCACAAAAAAAGAAATATTTAAAATTGGTTTAGTTCATATTGACCAATTAGACCATATGTAATTCTGTTGACAACCCACGTAGTTGGGTAGGAACTAAAGTTGCTGTCCTTGGGAGAAGACTACATTCAGGCGTCTTTCTCCTATTTGCAGGTATATTCTTGGTGGTTCCAGAGGTTTTGCCATCAGGATAAATGCATGCAGTATTAATGTATTGGCAGCTGCTAGGTAATCTGGAAAATGCCTGCAAAATTGGAAACCTAACCTTAAGGTGTTGCTTGCTTGCTCCCACAATATTACAGATAACAAGGCCCAATCACTTTACAACAGAAGTTAAGGCTGTAACATTGATTATAAAGCATTATCCATTCATGAATGTCGACATGTAACATTTTAAAGCAAAAGGCATTTGTTTAATGTGAACAGGTTCTTTACATTTAAAGTAGCGGTAACCAGTGGGTTTCCCCCCTATATTTATATATGCACTATAATATAATAATGTCGTTATATAAATATTTCTATATATACACTATAATATGGTTCTATAAATATTTATATATACACTAATAATATGGTTCTATAAATATTTATATATATATATATACACTATGCTATAAAGATATGGTTATATAAATATGTATATGTCTATATAGCACCACTTGGGGGTTGCAGCGTTGTACAATATAGAATACAAAAGTTGTACAAGGTGGGGACAATAAATAACTACGTGCTTCATGAAATATACAAGTGCTTGAAACATGTAACATGAGGAAAGAGGTCCCTGCCCCATAGAGCTTACAATTTACTTAGGTAGGTAACATACAGATACATAGGAATGAGAGCATGTATAAGCATAGCAGTAGTAGGAAGAGGGTGGAATCAACAGATTTAGCAATATTGTGGAGAAAAAAGCGTTTTAGCAACATAGTTAAAGGCATGTCCACTTCAAAAACTAATTTTTGATATAATGTTGGTTATGGTTGCCCACCCTCAACCGCTATAATAAAACTAAAAAACGTTCAGATATCTACTTACAGTCCCTTCGCTCACCCAGTCTCCTCTTCCCTCTCTGCTGTTTCCTGCCTGACCGGCAGCCGCGTCTATGATTGGCTGCCGGTCAGCCAATCACAGACGTGGCTGCCGCCTAAGAAGAAGTTGCAGGAACGAAGGGGCTCTAAGAAGATATCTGAAAGGTTTTATTATAGGGGATGGGCAACCCTAAAGGACATTATGCCCAAAGCCTGTAATACTAGGAGAAAGCGCTTGCAGATGGGATCCGGAGGGAGCGGGGGGGAGGGATCCCCTGCGCATGTCTGCACCCATCCTGGAGGCTTTACGGAAGGCAGAGAAGATTGGACAGGAAGACAGCCACTGCTCTTCAGTTTCCTGGACTTTGGACAAGGATTACAAGAGAACCATAGGGATCAGGAATGTAAGGTAAGGATTTTTTAAAACTATACATAGGGGCCAGCACTTGGGGAAATTTTAGATTTGTGGGTGGACATGCCCTTTAATGTGATAAGAAAAGGAGAGAGAGGAATCAATAATAACCCCTAAGCAACGTACCGACTGAATAGAGTAAATGGGGGATTTGTCCACAGGAATGGAAAAAGGTGGGTAATATATTAATTATCTCTATATATACATTATAATAATATGGTTATATAGATATTTCTATATATACACTATAATAATATAGTTATATAGTTATTTCTATATATACACTATATATTGTTAGGCCCTGGCCCTGGGCCTCCAGAGTGGTTGAGTAACCACCATACAGTTCTTTAAATCCATGCTGTATGGCTACACTGAAATGAATGCAGCCTGCATCACACTTCTAATAGAAATACCAAACAGCCTTTTATCATGTAGATAATACAAGTTTGGCTCTTAAAGGGAAAGGTGGTAATCCTACTTATAGTTATGTGTCGCTAGGAAATAAAATTCAGAACTGATCACCTAATATTGATCTGTGCCTTTAAATTTTTTTTTTATAGTATATTAAGCTGTTGCCATGGCAACCATGCTGTACAATTGTAAGTTTCTAGAAGTCTCTGTGATGTCATAAATCACATGATGCAGATGTGACTATATGACTCATCTCTGGTTTAGTTTGTAGCATTTTGTTTGCTGCTGAGATACAGAGCGGTCCACATTTGGCTGCTCTCTCTTTTTTTGCAACAAACAAGGATTTTTCGAGATTTTTCAATGAATATCAACTCATTAGTAAGTAGAAACCTTTTCCAGTAGCTAATTAATTGTTATTATATTGAACAGGAAGTTATGGGTATATGTTAATAATTTACATTTATAATTAGCACTAAATATCACACAGAGACATTATTTGGAGAAGGACAGAAAGTTATAGAGATGGGCTCTGTGAATTCTGAGCCACCAAACCCCCTATATGTAACAATCCAGAACTTACAGCCCCCAGGTTAACTCATTTTAACTTTCCTACCATGGAATCTGATGTTTAGTTTAAAGGAAAACTCCACCCACATAAGAACACATTTTAGAAAGAATACCCTATTTACAATATGTTGATATACCCTGACTGAATTTATAAGAGGAGGGCCTCCCCAATCTAACCGATGTTACCTACTTCCTTCCTTTTCTTGTCCCCCCATGATAAATTCCACTTTCTTTTAATATACTGGAAATAATGCACAGGACAATATAGGCGTTGGGTGAATGTGGTCGGCCACAGCTTTATTGTTGATTTACATTTTAGATGTTATGGACCCTTGCATTGTCACCATCCCCCAGGTTGCCATAGCAACCTCTAAAACCAGGTGTTACCAACAACCATTTCCACCATCTTTGTATGCCTGCCACCTGTTACAGTGGGCATGTAAAATCCCAAATTATATCCCAATGCAAGGATCTGACCACCTGCTGTGACATATCAAACAATAGCAAAACATTTTCACGAAATAAATAATTTGAAAATTTACAACAGCATATAAACATATATACAAAAATATTATGTAAAGACAAGATTAGGGATGGGATGGGTGAGAAAACTGCCTGCTTGCTGCTTACAACTTTGTCCTATGAATTCATTACTGTATGCCGGCTATGCTTCTGGATGCCTCGTTTAAACTGAGCAATTTAGAAACCTGTACTGAGCCTGGGCATGCTCAGAAGAGGCAGACAGGGGATTAACATTTAGTCATTGGCTGTGATGTCAACTGACAAATCCATAACTGACAGTTGCTAACTGGAAGAACCAGGAAGCAGAAACTGGGGAAAAAGGACATTGTGCAGGATTTCAGGTTAGACTTATATATTTCACATTTCAAACTATTACCGTTTAGGGATTTGGGGGATGATTTACCTGTAAGTTTTCATTTCAGGGCTGGACTTGCCCTTTAAAGTAAAGGGCTCATAGTTTGGGTATAAGGCTCTCCGATTCCCCCTGTACTGGGCCTATTCCTGTAGGGCCCATCATGGGAACACCAATAGAAAGTCTATAAACACACACTACAGGACAGTGTACAGTGTCTAGCACATTTATATTTTATTTTACCAAACTATTAACTGATTTACTGAATTCCAAGGAAAACCTCATGGACGTCTCAAAGGACAACATGGACCTTGGTGTAGAAATGGAGATAAAAGTCATGGGACAGGTTGTCCCTGCAGAGAGAACAATCTCCCGATGGAAAAGGTTGAAACGTCGGTTGGAGAAAGTTTTAAAGTGTGGAAAATGCAGAGATTCTGACCCTGAGACGGAAATGGAGACCACAGCAGGTAGCAAGTGCTCCAAACCTGCAGTGGGCGAGGCAGGGCTTGATGGCTCTAACTCTGAGCCTGCAGTGATCGAGGCAGGGCTTGACGGCTCTGACTCTGAGCCTGCAGATTTCGAGGCGGGGCTTGACGGTACTGACTCTGAGCCTGCAGAGGTCGAGGCAGGGCTTGACGGCACTGACTCTGAGCCTGCAGTGATTGAGGCAAGGCTTGATGGCTTTGACTCTGAGCCTGCAGTGATCGAGGCAGGGCTTGATGGCTTTGACTCTGAGCCTGCAGTGATCGAGGCAGGGCTTGATGTCTTTAACCCTGAGCCTGCAGTGATTGAGGCAGGGCTGGACGGTTCTGGCTCCGAACCTGAAGGACAGGATGCAAGGCACGATGTGAACCATAAAGAAGAGTGGAAAGCAGAGGAACTCACAGGTAAAGTAAAGGGGAATTAGTGATCTATGTTGTTATCAGTATCTTATCATATTTATGACATTTCTATGTGCACAGATCTAAGTGGCGTTTCCAGTTTCCAGTAATATTGAGCTCTACTAACCAAGAAATATCACTATCACCACATACAAGGGAAATGTGTGTACTTACCTACTTTCCTCGATACTGATGGCAAAACTTGCAGCATAGACAGCCCTGTCAATACAGTGTCAACGTGCACATGTTAGAGAAGTGGAGGGAGACACGGAGCCGGGTTGTCAGTGCAGCAAGTTTAACCATCCGTATTACGGAAAGTAGGTAAGTACCAGAGGTGGGTGTACAGTCTCCCGCCTCATATTATCTAATGTTATTTTTTAAATACAGATGCACTTTCACATCAAATTCAATAGCTCTTTATTAGAGACCTACATTGGGTCAGTTTGGGTAAACAATATGTTTATGTGGGTCACAAGAGGATTGTGGGTAACAGGTTTAATATTTGTAGAGTCCTGTTTAGGGTCAGGTTCTAGAGAACCACTCCATAGACTGATTAATCTCTGGTAACTGCCAAATAGGTGAGGGAATGAAAAATAAGGCCCAACGCAGACACCATATCTATGGTCAAATCTAACAATATGGCTACTGGTTTTATAATATATATATATATATATATCTTCTACAGCTTTATGTCACCCAGAGCCAACTAAAGCTGGCTTGTCTTCTCCAGTGAAGACTGCAAATGCAGATTCTATAAATGTAAAGGAGAAGTCGGAAGACATTATCCACCATGATCTTTCTATGGTAAGTACATCACGATTATACAGTAACAATATGCTACATGGGACAATAAATACTCCCAAACACATGCAAATAAAGTAATTATTGAATTAGAGTTTGATATTTGTAGTAAAACAAATCTATTACATTGATGTCACATTGTAACATTCAATTTAACTCATTATGATAGTTAAAGGCACCTTTGTGTTATAATTCATTATATCAGTGGATTTTTGCAATAAATAGCATTTTATTTCTACATTTAGCCTACCAGACCTGCTTCTCCTCCCCTAAAGAAGACCGAACCAAAGCAGCAGGAATATAACAGTGGAAGACCTCAACCAGACCCTTGTGAATTGGCGTAAGTTAATTAGAAACTGTAACCAATCATGATAAAACAATATTACAGGGCTGTCCAACTTAGCCAATTATAAGCGCTGTACTAGCGTCCGTTTTCAATGATAGGTTAATGTTGGACCAATCAATTTTAATTCTCTATTTTTTTCTTTCAGTGCTCAGCAGAACCCATTGTTATCACTCAATGAGTTGGTGTTCTGCAGTTGGATGGGCGAATGGGCATTCGGAAAGGTGAGACATTCAGTCAATAATAATAATCATCCTTGTTAAATTATACAGGGGAAGTCATGAAATGTTCTCTATTTGCAGGTTTGTCTGGCGCAAGTTAAAGAAGATGGAAACCAAGTTGCAGTAAAAATTAGAAGCAAAACAGCTTTAAAGGACCAACTTGCGTGTAAATGGTAAGTGGTAAATGGTGATACCATTGAACAAAGTAGTGACAGACCTTCTAGTTTACTAATTAGTACTGTACAGATACACCGTACACGGAGCGTTTCCAATTGGTTTCTGTTGTAATTCTTTGACCATTTTTTGACGTTGATTCTCTAAAATAATATTAATTCAGCTGCACTCTTTCCACTTGTGAATTTGGATTCATCTTGTTTTTTAGCTTCAAGATAGAGAAGAAGATCCTGCAATTGGGCAGAAGAGAAAGAAGTCCTTTCATTATTGGGTATAATGGCTCCTTTCAAACCCCCTACCACGAAGGCCTGGTTCTAGAACTCGCTCCCATGCTGGACTTGAAAACCTACTTGGACTGGGCCAGAGGTCCAATGGCATATGAAATGGCAGTGTGAGTATTAAGTGTTGGTGACCATCAGACAGTAGCCTATTGTCTCACAGTCGGACAGTGGTAAAGGGATACATAATAAACTGGATGAAATGATGGATTCCCTACCCACAGCTGTGACTGCTGCAGGATTTATGAATTTAGAACATTTAACATAGAGACCACCTTTAATTCATATGTTTTTCTTCTTACAAACGACACTGGATAATAATGTCAATGGATATCTGTAATCTTTAAGCAGAATAATAAAATCTCCATGGCACCTTATGTAAATAGCCCCCAGACACAGAGCACTATGGGAAGGTTGGGTGTAGTGACTGTATGGACTTCGTAATAAGTAGAATATGTTGGATTAATGATAGATTGACTGATGAAGGTTTTATTTTAATACCTGCAGGTTTTACTCAGCCTGCCTTGTCCTTGGAGTGAGATTTTTACACCAACACAGGATCATTCATCGGTAAGAACCAATGTAAACGTGGGGGATATGATTATTTTAATAGTTAAGGTCATATTATAATATTAATGTGTGAGGGGGTCGAAGGGGGTCTTCAAGAACTAAACTGTAAGTCTAGTTAAACTTAATACAACAGATACATTTATTATCAACTTATTATCTATTCTCAATATTTTCTTTTTTTTCTTCCCCAGAGATCTGAATCCAGGAAATCTTTTATTCGCTGCCAATGGATACCTAAAGATAGCCGACTTCGAGCTCTGCATGGAAGGTAGGGTTCCTGGTACAATTCCATAGAATGGGACATATCAGTTTAGGTTTTATTTTTCAGTTTATTTTGTTGCAGGTGCAAAACAAACGCAACAAATCTGAATATTAAAAGGTCTAAAATAAAAACCGGTAACAACTACATAAAAGAGACATATTAACTGGGAATGTTTTGTTTCTGGTTAAGGGATTGGCTACGGTGATGAAATCGTACCTAAATGTGGAGAAAGATGTGGACATTCGTTGTACTTGGCTCCAGAGATGTACAGAAATGGACGCTACACCAGATCCGTGGACTGGTGGTCTGTAGGGATGATTATCTTTGAAATGTTACTTGGCTATGTAAGTATAAAACGGTTTTACTACCAACATATCTACCTGCCACGAGGCAGTTGGTCACGTGGACCCATCTGCACTAACAAGGGTCACCTACAAATAATCCTCTTGTCTAGAATCTACTGATGTTTCTTTGGGGCCTGGTTGGTTCCATATAAATGGAATGGAATTTTTAATGGATATTTCTCTATTTCTTTAGTTGCCATTCAATGGAGAGACTGAAGAGAAATTCAGATATGCTGTCTGTAACATGAAGCCTAAGATTCCCGGGGAACTAAATTTGGCCACCAAATCCATCTTGTATAGAGTAAGTTACACGACTAAAACTGTTACCGGGAAACCTCCTGGAAAGTGAATGACATTTGTGGGTAACAAATGATTTTGTTTTTGTAGCTTTTGGATAAGAACCGGAAGCAACGACTTGGAGCGAGCAGTCGTGGGGCGGATGACATAATGGATAATCCCTTCTTTAAGGTATGTTTGGATTTCAGACATGAGCGTCGCCCAGGGTTTCCAGACATCCCAATCTGGACGGTATTGTCCCAACCATAGGGACAAAATCACGAGTCCCACTGTCAGGGCTGAAATCCCGTCCCCTAAATGGGACTGGACGCCAGGCAGAACCCTCCACGTGTATGTGCTATATGGGTAATGGGGATAACGCCAGGCAGAACCCTCCATGTGTATGTGTTATATGGGTAATGGTGATAACGCCAGGCAGAACCCTCCAAAGATCTGTGGCAAGTATGAACCCTTACCGCCTTTAACACCTGGCTGTGATATGCTAATGGGATTTGCCAGGGTACATAATTGCCACAGATCTTGTACAAGTCATTCTTAATTGAGATACAGTCGGATGACTAGCGAAACGTCTTCAAGAACTACATTTCAAGTCCAGTTGATCTAATTTGGAATACAACAGATATTTATTACTGATCCATATATAATAGACTACATGATGTGGTTCAGTCATGAACGCTCCCTGCTGAGCCTTTTCAGTTGGTAACACAATTTAGAAATATGCCCTTGACAATCCTACTTGCCCCTGGCCTGGATGAAGTGCCAAGTTTCCCTGTGCATTAATACAGTGATAATAACCATCTGGGTAATGACATAAATATAATACAGTGATAATTAACCATCCCCCCCCCTTGGGTAATGGACTAATATAATACAGTATAATACCACCTGGTTAATAGACAGTGAGTCACTCCCACCCACATACCTGGTAAAGGCGAAAATACATGAGACTGATGGGTGAAGGTCGTAGGTGATGTTGTGAGGCGTGTAGAAGAAATCAATGGTGATGTCCTCCCTTGCTGCTCGTTGAATCATCCTGAATGCGTCGATAGTTTCACACTCTTTGCTGAGAGTGCCTGGGACCTCCTAGAAAGGCCATGTCCCTTCCACCTTTCATCAAGCAGCCGGCAGGAAGCGGACACCCTAGCTTTAGTTACGGCCCCGTGTGAGACGAGACCGTCCGCCCTCGTCCGTTCCATTGTAAACTAATAATGTCACACACGCCGTGACTGGGACTTCCACACAGCATCCTTTCATATAACTATATGGGGGAACACACAGTGACAGGTGTTAAAAAATAAACAAAAAGCGAAAAGTTTTCTAGTTCGCCGGTCACAGTGGGAAGCTAAAGTTCAAATGAAGAAATGAGAAGGCGATCATTATTCCTTTGAACCATTTTGAACCCGAGTAAAATGCCGCCGCCCCTCATCAGAATGGTTTCAGTCCTTACAGGAAGGTGCTTCAGTGAGTAATTACCACGTTGGGTGCCTGCACCTCATGAGGATTATTTACTTCGACCTCATTGTTTATTGGGAAGAGAAAGCCAATGAGAGATTTTTGGGTGCAGGTGAATTAATGGTTCAATTCTACCTTCGCAATAAAAAAAAAAGGTAAGTTCTTTACAGCTCTATGATTGTAAGCTCTTATGGGCAGGGAATTCATTCTTATGTGCCATGGTACCCACACTATTTTATTGGAATATATAATATATAACACATTTACATCACTCACACACACCAACATAGACATTAATCCTTAGACCTTAATGTGTGTTATTGCTTGTTTGTTATGCTGACCACACACACATCCATAAACACATCTATATAACTCACGCGCATGCAGACACCCATACATGCATAACTACGCGCATTCAGACACCCTACATCACACATCACGCCATGCAGACATACACACATGCCTGCCGACACACTAATTTCCAAGGGATCCCATGGATACATGTCCTGGGCTCACCCCTGGATGCTCGTTATCTTGTTTCTGTCTCTGCTTGATTTCCCCGACCCTGCAACAGTTTGGGACAGGTTGCACTGCTGAGGTACAGCAGTCCCAAGTTGGTGTCCAATGGTGGAGGGAAACTGTGTCAGGAGTTGGAGGATTTGATTTTGGCATTGGTCGGTCCAGTCCTGATTGTGCACACTCAGAGGTCTCCACTGCGGGACAACCAAACTGGGCACGGATGATGACATAGCATTTTATTATATTATTTGTGGATTTATATTTCACCAACATCTTCTTGGCGTTTACGTGCATTAATATACATGAGTAAAACATACATGTTACTACAAGGGTACGTGCAAGTTATACAAATGAATAATTTACGTTCCGCTGGTCCAGCAGCATTCTGTGTGTAAGTTACATCATTACAGTGGTACAATAGATGGAAGGCCCTGCCCAAAAGAGCTTACAGTCTAGAGGAGATGTGGATGAGTACATTAGGTGAATCTGATTCAGTAGCTGTACTAAAGTTGTCAGTGAAGTTATAACAAAGCGGGTCTGCGATGGGTCAGTAGAGTAGGGTGTGCCATGTCCATATTGTAACTGCCTTAAGAGTAGTTTTTTGAGTTTGCATTGAGAAATTGAAATGATGTCTAGTTGCATATAAAGCGAGGAAGGGATTCCAGAATCATGGGCAGCAATAGAAAAATCCCTGTATACCGGCGTGGGAAGAGGTGATCAGTGGATGAGAGTAGAAGATCATTAGGCGGGCGGAGGTTGCACCTTGGGTTAGTATCTGTTTAACAGAATCAGAGATATATGAAGGGGGCTTTGTGTGGAGAGACATTATAGAATAAGTTAGCAGCTTAAATTGGATCCTTTGGGGTAATGGGAAGCCCGTGGAGAGATTGACAGAAAGGGCAAGCTTGGAAGCGGAAGATAGGTGAAATGATCCTGGCCGCAGAGTTGAGAACTGTTGAGGGTTGCCAGTTGGTTGCTTCGTTAACCACATAGGAGGATTTTACATAGTCAATTCTGAGATATAGAGGGCATGAACTAGAATTTAGGTAGCGTTCTGTGAAAGAGAAGGGGTGAATACGTGAGAGTTTTTGAGCTGTAACTACAGGAGTTGGCTAGGGTATTACTGTGGTGTTTACGGCATATCCACCCCTAACTTACACTTTTTATATTATGCTCCCCATACCCCCAGCCCCAACGCATGGTTTTTTTTTTAAAAGCCCCCAAACTTCTGACTTACCTCCCCTCGCTCCTCCGCCCAAAACTCCTTCCCCTCTGCTTGCGAGAAATGCAAGCAGAGGGGCCGGGACCGAGCATTGCGTCTGTGCTTGGCTGAGCGGCAGCCCAGCATCGGAGCGGCTTGCCGGTCATTCACAGATGCAGCGGAGGAAAGCGGAGGTACAAAGTAAGATGTTTGGGAGCTTTTTTAAAACAAAAAACATGTGGTTGGGCTGGGGGACATGGGTGAGCACAAGATTAAGGGGGATATGAGCTAGGGGGAGGGATAGTAGAACTGGAGGAGAGGGAGGAGAGGGAGGGGGGAGAAGGGCTTGCAGTAACGCATGGTCAAAATCTACCTGAGGCCAGCTAGCAGGCAGTTCCTATATGGACCTGCTAGCCTCCTTTGGGCCTCCCAACCCATTTTTTTTGGAACTTTGGGGGGTGACTTACAGGAGAACCAGATTGAGTTGGGATGTGAGGTAAGGATTAAACTACACTACATGGTGGGGCCAGTAGTGTGGGGGGATTATAGTTTTGGGGGTGACATGCCCTTTAAAATGAAAGTTCAGAGTCAAAGGACTTATGTAGAGGAATGCCTTATATAAATAAATTTACATTTTTACGGAGATTGTATTGAGTTTTTAGGAGGCAACATAACTATGTAGGGGTAAATAGTTATTACCACATAGAACGGTCCTATTATGTGTGTATTACACTATTTAATTAAAATAACCATAAGACATACACCAACCAGTATAGCAACTACTACTACTACTGAATTACAAACCGTTTTATATACACTTATAATCTAAACTTCCTTTACTGACACCCCTAAGTTTGGGGGGGGAAAAAAAAAAAAATGGAAAAACTCACAATGATGGTCTAGCCACACCTCCAGGATTTCTACAGGTCTCCATGTAGACACTAAAGGAAGTGGATGGAATTTTACTAACATCCTCATGAGAGGTTTTCTGATCTTCCTACTGTTGGCAAATCAACAAAATTCTCTTAGGCCTGTACACTACAAGACCAGGAAGTGTAAGGAAGTTTCCTATATACAACACCATTATGTGCTGTTTGTATAACATGTGACAGTCCTTAGCCAATTAGAACATTCCTTCAGACTCTCACATTACTCCACCTCCCCTCTCCTAGAAAGTAAATAAGACAATCCAGTTTTTCTGTTTGCTAGATAGGAAGTGTCTGTTTATGTTTAACAGGGCATGACCGACCCCAAACCTATAATCCCCCACTAATGGCCCACCATGTAGTGTAAAAAATCTTACCCCAAGCCCATTGTTCTCCTGTCGTCCCCCCCCCCCCAATTCCCAAAGACCTCTGCAATGAGCGCGTGCCTTTCATTGCCTCGCGTGCACTGTGGGAGGGGCGGAGCTTACCAGAGCAGCGTTTTAGTAAGTTGCGCGAACCCCAGGGTGAGGACCCCTAGCGTCAGTCCTCACCCTGGGTAAAGGTACTGACCAAGAAGAGGAGCGGATGGAAGGTGAGTATAAATTGTCCTTTAAGGTTCGTACACACATTGCGATCGGGGTGGCCAGACGCGCGATGTGTACAACTGCCGGATAAGGGTGCCATGTAGGTTTATCCGGCTTACAATGGTCATTCTGTCTATACACGGCACATGATATAACCGAAGACCGTTCGCACACGTCATGCGTCGACCGTCGATCGCTGTGTGCAAGGAACCTTTAAACTTAAGAGATTATAAACTCCAGGTAGGTGGTATTTGGAAGTGAGTGCAAATATGGTAAATTTAGACTCTAACAGGGAGATTCACACCATATGCACAAGCTCTCTGGGCAATCTCCCGTCGGGATTTTACCAGAGGCTGTGCGATTTTGGGGCGAATCTTACCCGCACATAAGTATTTATCGCCAGCCTATTAGTTTGTGTTTAATACTTACGGGTAAAGAAGAAGCGCGAACCTCTGGTAAATTACTTTGAAGGCGGCCGCACAAGTGCCTCTTTTTGGTACTCGCGCTGGGCCCGCAAAGCGGGCATTAACGTTGCGCCAACCATCGACCCATATAATGGCTTCCCTAATCCAATTCCTAATAGCTATGGATTGTAAGGGAAGGGCAGTATGAATCACTTGCATGTTTAAAAACCCTTCGGTAGGAGCGCTAAAGCATGACCCATGGGCTTTTAAGGGTCTGAAGTCCAGGAAAAATGTCTTTTATTATTCCAGGATGTATGAAAATCTAAGTTTTTCCAGAAGTCTGTGCAGCTTAAGGGAATGCCTGGGGTTTGGTAGTTTTAAACATGTTGAAAAGTTTTCCTTAAGAAACACTCGACCTAACGGCAAAACAAGATGCTGGATTTGTAGTGTCTCAGACATGTGAAAGGTCACCAATGCAGCTTAAGGCTGTATTAGATCTAGACAGATGCAAGCTTAGGCCTACTATTAATCTATACAGATGCCTTACTACAGATATTTAAGAAAAAAACTTACTGCAAAACAGAGAATGGGCTGGGAATTGTGGTTTTCAAACAGCTTGAAAGGTCACAAGTTAAACCGCCTGCTCATACTCATTAGGCTGTATTATATGCTAGACACTGCCTTTTGCCACCGGCAATAAATAAGATACTTTGTATTCCCCACCATTTTTTAAGTGATAAATGTTTGTTTAGATTTATAGTGGTCATGCTAATTACATAACATGATTCTATGAGGTAACCTTCTGTATAAAGGCTCTATTTTTCATTTATATCTGGTGTGGAGCTTTTTATCTCCTCTTCCACCCCTCTCCCCTAACAATGTAATATTCACTCAGGTATCCGGAGCTCCCAAGTCCTAACCCCATAGGTTATTAAACTTGTTGTGGTAAATACTAATAAATATGAACCTTGCATGTTAATCAGGATACTGTATAGGATTTAAGGTGGCTATACATATATCCGATTTTTACTTTATCCAACCAAGCGCAATGCATATTAGTTTGGTCTTGCCAAAACCACCTTTCCCATTGCTTCTATGCCACATAACAGGCTGTTCTTGCATGATCGGTCTAATGTCGCAGGTGAGCACTCGGTTCAGGAAAGTAAAAATCGGATATATGTAGGGGCTGTCTTTTGATTGCCTAAAGGGCTGTTTAGATGCCTGGGTCAATTCTCAGACTGCAGGTTTTATTCGCCCCTAGACCCTTTATGTTCTATCTGGCAGGTAGTAATAGGTAGGGAGGATATAAGTGTGTGTTTGTTCATTTATATGATGCGATTATTTGGTTTTTTTTTTAAATTTTCTTATTGCCCCCTGGAATTTTTCCTGATGGTTCCTGTAGCCACTGCAACTACACATAGGCAAAACATACACACAAATTTCCCACTGTGGCCCAACGGGCACACTTTTGGGCTAGTATTGTACATTATTCTTAACCTATCAAACTTTAATGTAATTTGTAATTTATTTGTTAAATTGCTTGCATTTAACTTATGTTTGTATATTCTGTAACCTATATAGCTCGAGTATAAAGCCGATGTCCTTATTTTTACCTGGCAAAATTGGGTAAAACCTGCATGGCTCAAGTGTAAACCTATGGTTGACTTTCTCCCACGACAGTCCCATAGATAGTTTCTACAGACAAGTCCTATAGAAAGCCTCATACCCGTCCCATACATAGCTCCATAGACAGAATTGTTCCTCTGCATACCTTTCTGTTCAGCCTGTTTGTTGAATACTGTTTACTCTATCATTTTTTCCCCTTTCCTTTGCAGTCTGGGCCTGATCTAATTTGACAGACCACAATTAACCCCCGAAATCCAAGAGGATTCTGTTGTTCAAAGGGTACAGCTTTTGTTTTCCCTGGACTCCTGTTGTTTTTTTGTCCATGCTGCTTCCTTCACGCATCCAGATCAGTACCGACCCGAGTATCAGCCAAGAAGAACTTTCAGGGTGATTTTTACAGGTACCTTCTCGGGTTATACTTCGAGTGATATACGGGAATTTTATAATGTACAGCACGCAGTATAAACCGTATATATTAGGTATACAAAATTAAATACATCCATACTTTCACTTATAGAAGATTGGGCATTGCTATCAGATTCTCATCTGACTTGATTTCTTCTCAATTCAGAATGATTTGTATAAGAATAACACCTAGAATGAGTCTCAATCATATTATAACAGCAAAGGTGTCGGGGACTCCTGAAGCAATGTGTTGATTGCATTGTAGCTGAGAGGTGTTAATTAAAGTCTTTACAGCACATTTTACATGGCTGGCCAGTTGGTGTTTAAATCTCTCTACTTCTCTTCAGGCTTTGGTTTTTTTTTTTTTTTTTATACCAGTGGGTGCGTTCAGTGTGAACAATGTGGCCAGTCTCCAAACGTATGTTCGTTTTTTCTTAAAGAGGAACTGTGGTCCAAAAATGACTTAGGTAAATTGATAGGAATTGCCCTCTCCTGAGAGTTTTTGCATTATTCCATTGTGTTTTATTTTACATAGTTTTTGAAATGATTTTACATTTTTGTGTGTGTATGGCAGCAGCATCACCAATGTCCCTTCACTTCCTGCACTGAACCCTGTCCATTCCAATTCTACCCCTGTGTCCGCTACCCCTTTGCAGCCCCCCTGGTCCCTCCCTCTCATGGACCCCTGGTCCCTCCATTGCAGGCCCCCCTTGGCCCATTCCCTTACAAGCCCCAATGTGGCCCCGCCCACTCGTGTGCCGTGGAAACTCGTGGAAATAGCCTTTTCAGGCAGAGTGAGAACTCCTGCCTGAAAAGGCTGTTTTCATATAATAGAGAGAGAGAAGGTCTGGAGATCCCTTACCATCTCTGCAGCTGCAGGTTCCTTCAACAGCAGAGAAGAGGAGGGACTTCCTGTCTCCCTCACCGAGCGAGGGAGCCTGAGGCTGTGCTCGCTGTGCTGCACGGTGCAGGGAAAGCCTTAGTAATGTCACATTTCAGCTCCACCCATTACCTTTCTGGTCATTCCTTTCTTTATATCTTCTGCTGTGGAGCACGCAGCAGAGGGGTTGATGGCTTCCATTTTTAAAGTAAGGAAAACTGGCCTTTTAAACTGAACTTGTTTGGAGACCACAGTTTCCCCTTTAAGGTTTAAATATATGACCGAGCCATAACTCAATGAATTGTCTATTTTTGTCAACATCTTGGACAAAGACAGACTTTTATACTATTATAAATAACACAAGTGAAATATTTGGGGATCAATTGTGTGGCCTTTTTGAAGGCCACACAATCAGGTGAATTTGTACTGTGTCCCCCGCTCCATTTTTCGTCTGGTTCTGATGTGCCACTGGCCGGTTGTTCAGAACCAAAATGTCAGCCTGTGGTTTACCTAGATTGTTTTCCAAACAGCAATTTTATCACGATTTCATAGACTGTACAGGCTCATTTGTAGGTTTCTGTTTAAGGGAGTGGGGAACCCCAGGGCACCAGAGAACATAAATGCTGGCCCATATTGTTTTAGAAATCTGTCAGGAGCCTGTCCTATGATTAGGTTGTGCCATCAATAATGTAATGTGTTTTCATTTACTTCACCAATTGGATATACGCCAAATTGTAATAATAGACAGTACTAAGTCAGTGTTGTAAATATGGGATTTGTAGTGTTAAACATCTAATCTAGCAATAGTTGAGGCTTGTACCGTGTAGCCATAAGTAGAGAGAAAGTAGAGCGGATAGCCTTTTACTTTTGCTAACTAAATTAAAAAATACAGCAACGCTTTCGGTTCCTAATCCGCCCTTCATCAGGCTGATGTACATCTCACCTGATGAAGGGCTTAGGACTCCCGAAGCTTCACTTACAGTTTTATTTTTAATTTAGTTTGCGCATAAAAGGTATCACAGCTCTACTTCGCCCACATCTATCTAATAATTAAACTGGACTCCTTGCTGTAAACTATATTGTATTGTGTAACCTATAATACTACTGATGTATGAAATGTACCTTAAACACCCAGTTTAAAATGTTTATTGATTTTTATCCAGCATAATTCCTCAAATAAAATTGATCTTTACATTTATTAAATTGTCGGGACTGGACATGAATCTATTTTTTTCTTTGTTTCCCAGGTAGAGTGGGAAGGATGCACCAGGATTGTGTCGCGCTCAGCAGCCCATTTAGGCTTTTTAAATGCCAAAACGCTCGCGTGGTTTTTCAAGTGGACTGAGAGAACTGTGCCAGTCACACCCACTGCTGAAAGGAAATAACGTTTTGTTTGCACAACTGCCAAGTCCATTTGTGTATAGGATGAGAAAACCGTCTGGAGTTCATTTACCTGTCAAAAGGTGGTTCGGACAGTGCAGCACTGGGCATCAACCACAAGATAATAAATTCAGAGCAGAACCATGCGCAATTCAAATAGATCTACAGGAGACTTCATTATTACCCCCAGTATAAATGTGGACATACTCGTCCAAGGTTATTAGGGCCCAGTTTACTTCAAACGCTGAAACCTTATTAATAAAATGGGTTTACTAGCAATGACAGGAGCACAGACGCTAATAAAGGGTAGAACTTGCTGCATTTAATTTAAGGCCAATAGCTTATCGAATCCTGGAAACACCTGGTGGCCTACAGGCCTGAGCAAAGGGGAACCTCAATCAGTATGTTGGTGATTGAGAAATTTTATAGATTACTATGTACAATGGAAAAAACGTGTCCCTAGAATGACAGCATAATACCACATAGTTTAGAATTGGGGTTGGCCTGCATGTTCCCTCCTCTCCCATATAAATAAGATCAAAATATAGTGTTACTGTGTGTGTGTATATTGGGATTTTTTAATCCCAATTTAAAAAACCTAATAAAAAATGGTTAAAACGACTTCTTCAAATTCAATGTGAACGTTTTTCACAGCTTTATTCGTCCAATCAAATCAAAGGTAAAAACCTCAGTGGATGTACTGCAACTATAAAACTCAGTGGCAAAAAAAAAACCTTGTGAGACTTCTCCATCTAGTGGATCTATGCTTAGGAATTAAAGTGTAATCTTCCTACTTTCTCGCGGCCGACTGGGCAATATGGTGCTGTGGGCATCCAAACGTGTTTGTTTCTTTACCTAGACATCTTTTTCTTTTCTTTTTTTTTTTAAGGATATGGTACTACAACTCTTATAATAAATATTTCTTGGAAAACGCACTCTTTCAGTTTTAGTTAATTTATTTGCGACATGCTGGTTTTACACAACAATTTCGGGGTCCATCCCCCTTCCTCAGAGTGCAAATTACACTCACAACTGGTGCAGAATCTATACAGTTGACCCTCCCCTGGGGGTGTGTGTTAACCAAAACACTAGTGATCATTATTTAAGAAAACTTATACTTAATAGAAAATGTCTATAGCCTATGTTGTTTTAAAGGAACAGCTAACACCCGCAACAATTAAGTATGTCCCATTCGTTTTCTCTTATTCACAGGGAGGTGAAGAAAACGCTTATTCTCCCCTCCCTGTGAATAATAGAACGCTCGGTAGGACCTGGAACTGACCTTACCTACCGCCGCTCCATCTCACAGCCGCTCCTGCACAACAGCTGTTCTGCTCCCGATCGCAGCGCCCTGTCTTTTGAATGGCGTGCATGTCGCATAAGACATGGCGCGTGGTTGGGACCGAGCGGCTGTCAGTGCAGGACGGCTGCTATGGAGCGGCGTTAAGTAAGTTCCAGCGTCCCCGATCGTCTATTATTCACATGGAGGTGAGAAATAACGTTCTCAGCCTCCCCTTTGAATAATAGAAATGAATGGGACATAGTTTATGTTTGGGGGCTTAAGGGAGAGTTTTACCGGTCCTTTAATAACCACAGACCCCCAAGGGGAGGATCCCAACTTGTATATATTCTGCCACAGTTGTGGTTGTATTTTGTCCTGAGAGGGGGAGGACCCCGAAACCTTTGGGTGTAACCAGCATGTCACCAATAAATTAACTAAACTGAAGAGTGTGCGTTTCCAGAATATTTATTATAAAGTATATTGCTGCAGGTGGTGAGCAGAATTTGGGAAAACGCACCATCAAATAACGAATTAAATCCTAGAAGTAGTGGGGGAGACAACAATACCTAGCATAACCTATCTGCTGACCTGATTGGTAAGAGTTTACATTTAATGATCCCAGTACTAACTGTTTTAATCTTTTCACTTTCCAAATGGACCGAACTGTAAGAGGTGCCTCCTTTGTCACCACTGGAAGAAAATCACAGAGGATTGAAGCGTTTCAATTATGCAGATCTTCCCCATCCCCCCAGCCTCTTTTACACGCAGTACTATGTTGGATCAGTCAGAGACCCTGAGGAAAACTTTTTTGGCTTGGTTAGGTGTGGCAGTGTATACTTGTAATATCTATATGTGTTTACTATAATGGAGTACTAAAATGTTTATTTTACCTAATTATTATTATATTAATCTCCTTAAAGGAATTTACACTGAAAAGTTGACTGTGCCTTCATTTCACTCCATAATAATATCATTGTAAAACCACTTTCTCTGATTCGGTTTGTTTTGCTTATTATGACTTCAATTCATATTGTTTGGCTTAGCTCCGTTCCTCAGCCCCGGCCAGACTATCTGACTCTCTGTGAGGGCAGCCTCTCAAGTAATCCCAGGAGCATCTTGGGGAGAGGGGGGAATTTCCCACGCATGCATTTCAGGAACGAACTGTAACCCTGTCCCCAGCTCGACAAAAACTATACATAACAGAGAGTTTATGATGCTAAGGCATTTGATTGAACAGAGACATGTAGATGTTTTTCAGAGTGGTACCTAAAAAAAGGGGCCAGATCAACCTAAAAAAACGGGTACACGTGATCTAATTGAATACAACTTAATGGTAATGATAGTTGAAAGAATTAATTGATTTTTACACCTAATGGCAATTAAAAAAACATATTTCCCTGTACATACCCTTTAATAAGACCTAGAGCCCATCTTTCCCACATTGTTGCACACTTTACAAACCTTTTTCTTGTGCAAAAGAACCTTCTCTTTTTCCTATGTTGCTTCACACATGTCATGGTGGTAAACACATTTTGTGGTGCACATTTTCCAATCAACTATCCAGCCTTTTTCCATTTCTCTCTGTTGCTGTTTTGTAGATATAATGAACTCTAGGAATGTGCAGTCGTTTGTACTAAATATTTCTACTCGTTGAATCAGGTGTGGATCTAATCCCAAGATAGAAACAGCGCCGCAATGTGCCAATTTTTTTGCTTGAAGTTAGACTTTGAGAGGGATTGACCTAAAATCCTGCTCCTTTTCTGAAGGATGTGGGCTTAGAAAGACCGAATTGCTTGGAGCATGTTTTGACCAAAAATATCCTTTTCATTTCTACTGAGGATCTTGGAAAATCCTCAGAAAAGGTCACATGTATAATAAAATTGAATCTTTCTATGCATAGATAGAAAAATATGGGTGGGATTTTTTTGTTTGTTGTTGCACACTGCGCCACCTGGTGGTTGTATATTTTACTGCTGCTTTATTTTATTTCACTAGCAGATACCCCTCATTGCCTCTGCATAAGTCTATATTTAGACCTTCACCCACAAAACCATGCCTGCACCTGCTTTGCTGTTTGGTCCCTTATCCACACCACTGACCCTCAAATAGTGCAGGGACCCAGCACTAGACACCACCAAAGTATCAACAGACCCACCCCCGACCTGTACAGCAGCCTACAGCTTTCTTACCCAACCCGACGGCAAACCTTTCATAACTCAGTGTGGTTCAACATAGACCCTACAGATTGGTAACCTGCCCGGTGACCGACTGTTGATTCACCAGCAGTTGAAAAGCAAAAGGTCAGAGCCATTCCAATTAACTTCTACTTCTAAAAAAGGCCATAAGGGGTGGTTTGTAAAAGTTGTAACTACGCCGGTGTTGTTTATTTCTTTTTTTTCTGGGTCCTGAAACATTAAAGCCATTTCAAAAAAAAAAAAAATAACAACAAAGTCACACTCAAAATTGGCCTCAGCCTTTGAAGTTTTTCAGGAATACACCATACCGTAATACAAATGGGGCCAACAAACCCCTTCTTTTATAGATTTTGTTATCACATTGATTAAAATAATTTATCTATCTATTAATCACCAAGCATGCAGGGAGATTAACTCGCAGGAGCCACCATGATTTCCCCTTAACGTTTCTATTTAACACTCCTGCTGGCTTTACAGCAACATGTCGCCACCCCAAATTATTTATAATGTTTTAAGTTTATGGATTTATATACTCCATATCCCTGCCCGACAATATGCAGAAAAGTTAGTTTCTTCAGCTTACGATCTCTGCAGAGGCAATTAAGTCTGGAGTCAGGATGCTTCAGACTTCCCAGACACATGCTCAATAAGCTTTCTCACTGCTTTGGAATGGACAAGCCTCCAGGTACAATTATTTAGTCTTGTTGGGTGATATCTACATCAGCGCTGTGACCTCTGTTTCAAACAGAAGTGAAAGTTTTGCTAATATGTTGAAGCAGGGACTTGGTCTGAATGATTAGCTTTGTGTGCAGCTCTGGACAGTGTGATAGCTTCGGGTTTTGGGGGCTCCTCTGTCAGAATATGATGTCATTTTTGGGGGCTATGCCCCTTTAAGATAGAAACATAAGTCTTGCAAGCTGGTCAATACCTCAATACCGAATCTATTTGCTATGTAATGTCCTCACATTCTGTTATAAAGTTTTTTATACAGGTTTTAGATCTAATTATTGTATTTGCAGGTTTTTCGTCGCTGTTGTGTATTTGAAATATGTATTCACTGTTGATTTTGAATTCTGATGTGTTAATTGTTCTAGTTAATTTACCTTCCTGTGCTACTTCTAGTTAAGTCTCTTACCTGGCCTTAAAGAATGCAGCAAGGAAGGGTTTCTCGAATGGTTTCAAGGCCCTTATTTGCTAACTTCTCAGTAAAAGACTGAGATAACCGCTGTGGATTCTTTCAAAGGAACTTGGACTGAGTGCGGAGAAGGTAAACATGTACAGTGTTTTGCTTTGCAATTAACGAGAACCACTCAAATAGTTTTATATTTTTATATAATGTTATTTTCCAGAGTTAATATTTAGGGAGCACTTACCTGTGTGTTTGGAGCTGGGAAACCCACAACAAGCACTATGTCCCCCCTTCCATGTCACTGGTGTTTTGGACCTACCAAAGAGTTCCGTGAGTGAAATGAACTAAGTGAAATGTCCCTGCTCTTAAGGACCTTATCTCAAGGACCTAGAAAAGAAGGACATTTATCATTTGAATGTTGTATGTGTGGTATGAAAGTTTGAAAATAAGATTGTTTGTACTGTGTGTGGCATAAGCAGACTAATCTTCTCTTCTTCCAGTTAAAGTGGTGGCGCTGGGCTTCTATAGTCTAGTATTGCACCTTTGTAATCACAACATGGGTTGTTAAAGGGTTAATAGTGGGTTTTCCCCTCTCTTTCCTGGCTCTTGGCATTAATTGGTGTGGGGGCTGGTGCCTTTTGTTTAAATAGGACTCACATTGGTTGGGACCTGTGGTTGCGCCTACACAAAAGGAGTTTTCTGTGAGTGAAACAACTAGAGTGAAGTGTCCCTTTCTGTTTATGACTCTGCATCTCACAGGACAAGGAAAAGAAGTACATTGAACAGCAGGAATGGGCATTAACCAAGGTTTGTGCGTCCCTGTGCTGGTGGGGTGTATTAGAAGGGACAGTTTTTGTCAGTACCATGCAATGTGCATACATTTTGCCACATGTATAGAGGAACCTGTGAGCAGACATTCCAGGGGGAACCTATGTCTGTGTTAGGTGTGAGTGGGTTGCCCGTTTGGAAGTTGAGGTGGAGAGTCTAAGGGGGCAGCTTGCAGCATTGCGGGGATAGGCACTAGCTTGGGCCAGTATAGAGGTGGGTGGAAGTGGGACAGGAGGATTTTGGGGTAGTTTTGTTAGGGCTACTAGGGGAGTGGGGGACGGAAGGTATGGTGTGTTCTTCCCAGATTTCCAACAGATTTCCGCCTTAGGTAATGAAGTGGAGGAGGACACTCTCAGAATTAGCGTGTATGTGAGGGGCTAGTCCCTTGAGCACCCAGGGGACTGCCATCTCTGATCAAGGAGAGAACGAAGGATCAGGGATGCAAGGCAGTTGGTAGTGTTAGGGGACTCCATTATAAGGAAAAGGTAGATAGGGGTAATCTGCCGCCAAAGAACCCTACATGCCGAACTGTGTGTTGTCCTGCCTGGTTGCTAGGGTTCGGCATGTTGGTGGATCGTGTGACAGATTATTGGGGTGGCCGGTGTGACCTTTCGTCTTGTTCACATTGGTGCCAATGACAAAGTTAGAGGAAGAGGTGAGGTCCTTAAACATGATTTCCGAGAGCTAGGGGCCATTATAAAGCAAGGACCTCTAGGTAGTTTTTCAGAAATACTAATCGCAGCCATGTGCTAAGCCAGGGAGACAGTGGGAGCTTAGGAGCATTAATGCGTGGCTAGGAGTGTGGTGTATAAGAAGGGTTTGAGTTTATTGTGAACTGCGTGTGTGCCAGACTTTGCTGTCGGCTTACAGGCTCTTTGTAGGGATGGGTTGCACCTCACTGATGGCGGTGCAGCTGTTTTTAGGGGAGAAGATGCTTAGAGGTTGGAGGAGATTTAAACTAGGTTTGGGGGAGAGGGTATTAGCATCTCACAGGGATAGATAGCCCAGGAGAAACAGGGTGTATAGGCCAGTGGCAGCAGAGGGGGGTGGGGCTAGCATAGGGGATAGAGAGGCATGTGTATATAAGTGTATGAATAAATTACAGGATCAAATCTAAAATGTATGTTTTGCACAATGCGAGAAGCCTGGCTGACAAAATGGGTTGAATTGGAAATTATGGCATTGGAATGAAAAGTATGATGTAATAGGTATAAGCAAACGTGGTTGAACCGTTCTCACGACTTGAGCTGTAATTTAGAAGGTATGTCTGTTTGGCAGAAAGAAAAAAGGAAGGAGGGAGTATGTGTTTTATGTAAAAAAAGATTGAGCCAAATTTAATAGAAGAGAACTGGCGATATGGATGTTAAAAGTGGAGGCAATGGGTGGAATTAGGCAACAGGAAAGGGGGTAGTGTCATTGTGTGTGTCTGCCTATAAGCCGCCCAAATGCTAGCAGAATAGAAGTGAGTCAGCTTCATATGCAGTTTGCAAGGGCTCCAAGTTTGGGGGTGTGTCTCATTATGGGGGACTTTATTACCCTGACATTGAGCTGGTGTAGTGAACTGCCCATCACAGAAAAAGGCGATGATTTCCTGACAATTTGCTACTATAAAGGAGCTCTGTTGTGATCTGGTAATATCTAACGTTGTGGAGCGCATTATAGATATAAAGGTAACTTGAGGCTTAGGGAACTAGTGCCAGAAATAGTGGCGTTTGGACTTTATCGAAAGGAAAATTGCGCTAGGTTAACAAAGACTTTTAATTTCGGGAAGGCAAATGTTCCCAGGTAAAAAGCAGTTTCTTCAGAATGTCAACTGGGATAATGTATAAAATCAGGAAAGGTACTAATAGAAGTGACTGTGGTTTCAAGGGGATTTTACGCCAGTTCACACTAAATTTTATATCCTTGGGAAATAAATGTAAAAAAAGTAAATCTGCTGCGCATGTGGGCTGAATTCTGATGTAAAGAGGCAAATGAAAAGGAAGAAAAAGGCATTTAAAAACCTTTAAGGCAGATGGGAACGGAAAGGGCCTTTGGGATTATAAAAACTTAAAAACTGGAACAAGGAGTGTAAGAAGCAAACAAACTAGCTAAAATTAGTAATGAAGTTAGATAGCTGAACAAAGCATCACTGCCTAAATTATGTACTATATATATAATATATATACTTATAATATTAGTATATTAATAAAAGAAGATGAGGACTGAGAATGTGGCACTAGTTCATTAATGGGATAAGTTAGTTCGGAGGAGGCGATAAGCAAATGTCTTGAATATTTTTTTTTTTTCCCTCTGTATACACTATGGAAGATCCAAGTACAGATATCATAGAGTATAGTAGCATAATGGTATTAAAGATTCAAGTGCACTTTGGTTAACCAGGATATGGTCAGAAAAACTAAATACCGTAAGGTTAATATTAATAAATCTCCTGGACTGGTAAAATTACATCCTCGGGTACTTAGGAGCTAAGTTCAGTTTTAATCTAGGCCATTATTTCTTATTTTTTGGCAGATTCCCTTCATGTCTGGTGTGTGCCTCTGGTATGGAAAAAGGCTGATGTTGTTCCAATATTCAAAAGGGTATCGTTCACAGCCGGGTAATTTGCAGGCCTGTAAGTAAACTTCAGTGGTGGGGAAGATCCTGGAAAGTTTTATAAGGGAACATGTTCTAGAGTGTGTTTCAAGGATCTGACATTATAGTAGTAACCAGCATGGTGTTTAGGAGGAATAGATCTTGTCAAACTAACTTGCTTGCTTTTTATGAGGAAGTAAGTAGAAATTTAGTCTCTGGTATGGCAGTAGATGTAGTTTTACTTGGATTTTGCAAAGGCTTTTGATACAGTCCCCCATAGGCGGCTATGTATAAGCTGAGGTCTGTTGGTCTGGGGAGTCACATTTGTACATGGATAGAAAAATTGGTTATGAATAGATGCAGAGAGTATTGTAAATGGGGCTCTCATCATATGGACTAAAGTGCTAAGTTGGATGCCCACAGGTTCTGTGTTGGGGCCGCTTCTATTAATATATTTATTAATGATTTGGAAGTGGGGTATTGTCAGCAAGGTTTCTGTGTTTTGCTGACGACACAAAACTTTGTCGACCATTAAAAACTTCAGAGGATTGCAATCGTTGCAGGGGGATCTAGATAGATTGTCACATTGGGCTGCTAAGTGGCAGATGAAATTCAATGTGATAAATGTAAGGTGATTGCATTTGGACTTAAAAATCCTTGTGTACTTATAACTGTAAATGGCTCTTTAAGTGAATCCCTGTTGAAAGGGATCTGGAGTTTTGATGGATAAAACTTAAAGGTGTAAGCAGTGCAAGCGGCAACAGCCAGAGCCAGCATGGTATTGTCTTGTATAAAGGAGAGGTATGGATTCAAGGAGGAAAATGTTATTCTCCCTCTTTACAAAGCATTGGTAAGGCCTCATTTGGAATCCTGTGTACAAAAAGGACATCTTGAAAATGGAAAGGGTTCAGAGAAGGGCACTAAATTATAAAGGGGATTGGGGAGCTTGAATATAAGAGAGACTGGAAAGTTCAATTATGTACGCTGGAGAAAAGGCGCTTGCGTGGGGATATGATCACTGTGTTAAATACATTAACGGCCATACATAACACTATCTGGGCAATTGTTCACCAATAGAACTGTCGGAGGACATCCCTTAAGACTTGAGGAAAAAGGTTTAGGCTTCAAGCTCGGAAAGGGTTTTTCACTGTGAGAACGGTAAAGCTATGGAACTGTCTTCCATGGACGTTGTTATGGCAGGTTCATTGGTCAGTTTTCAAAAAAAAGCTGGATGAGTTTCTGCAAACAAGGAATGTTACAAGTTACTGGTATTGATACATAAAGTAGAGTTGATCCCGGGAATTTTTCCGATTGCCACTTGGAGTCAGAAAAGGAATTTTTTTCCCCCTTCATAATTTGGTGGGGTTTTTTGCCTTCCTCTGGATCAACAGTTTTAGGCAGGAAATGAGGATATTGCTAGATGGGTTGGACTGGATGGACGTAGTCTTTATTCAACCTCAAATACTATAAACTATAAGCTGGGAGAGCTAACTGCACATGGTCCATCTTATCCCCAATTGTAAAGACTGCAGTTTCAACAGTATTGGCCTATCTGTTTCCATGGTAGGAGGTCCCCTGGGACTCGCCTACCAATAAGTTACCCAGGTGAAAACTTACACCCTGGACACAGCAGGTGCAGGTTACCTTGTCCAGCATTTAGAAACTTAAGTGGAACATAGCCAGTGATATAAGGCAAACCAAGGTGAGGACCTACTGGAATAAGCCAGAGACTGTGGCTGGATACTGGAATTAAAATCTGTCACCTCCTGTAGTCCATTTTACACTTTTACTTTTTTTAAATTTTAACAAGAGCAAACATATAGTCCTATCTTAATTAAAGGACAACACTATTCCACAGAAAGTCCTGGACTCTGACTATTATTATGGTAATGATCTTAAAAAAACCCACAAACCCCACCGTATCCATGTTTTTTAAACAGACAAGAGACCTGATTATTCGTCTTCCAGGTTGGTGGACTGGGAGCCTTGAACCTGTACGGGAAAATCTGAGGTAGGGAATCTTTTGATCTACTTTTTTTATGGGTATAACCAATAACTAAGCTAATAAGAGCTAAATAGATTTTTATTTAAACTGCTGTATGTTTCCATAGGAAATGTCTGTTCAAGGAAGCAGATTACCAGCCTTATCTTATAGCAATTTAATGATTGTACTTGTTGTAATAGTTTAACATCAAATTTAGATTTGGGGATATTGGTACAAATGTTTTCCAACAAATGTATCCATGTGTGCTGGAAGACAATGTGGGCAGGTGGAAATGTACAACCATTTTGGCATCTGTCGTAGCTTTAATTAAAGAAATCTCAAATCTACAAGTCCCCCATTCATTAGAATTCGTTATTTTAAATATTTGTATAGCTGCTATTCCGCTCTTTAGGAAATGAATACTTTATATCCTTGCTGTAGCCAGAATATTAATTGGCAGAAAACTGGGAAAAAGACTGCCCCTCCCTCGAATTATGAGCGAATTAATACAAAATAGTAAAACTACATCCACTTTACAATATCTCACATGGTCAGTTGTGGTAAAACACTGGAAGCAACTTTTGCTGCAACAATCCTATTTTCGCCCGGCTGATTGGTCGATAGCAACAGTTGGCTGGCCTAAAATATCTGCATACCCTAGTAGTAGAGGATTGTACCGTATTAGCCATGATTGAAAGTGAAGACATCTTGGATATAAAACAATACCTTTTATTGGCTAAAAAAATGACTGAATATGCAAGCTTTCCAAGCACTTAGGCTTCTTCCTCAGGCATGATACAATACTGAATCTTGTGAAGCACACTGTTTTTAGGCGGGTAAACATGGAGAGACTATTTTCCCCAAGATTGCGCTTGGCCAGGACAAATGTCCGTCGGTCGTGGCAAATTCCAGCTGCGGCCGAATTTGTGAATGATAGATCGTGTGGTTCCCTATGGGGATCAGGGTTTTCCGACACACGTCCGTTTGTCCGATCCGATATGTTAACTTATGCCCCCATGCCTGGCAATGGCTGTCATAAATAAAACAGAAAATACACATTCAAGTAATAAAAGATTTAGTAAGGGTTAAACAAGCAATCAGACACACTTTCCCTCTAGTGTCAATGGAGGTCTGGTATAAATGGGATATTTATGGGTTTGTATACCCTATAAAGCCAGTTAATAGCAGCCACTAAGATGCTTATTTGTATCGCACAAGGAGCATTGAATATAACATGAAATGTGCTTGTCTGTTCCTGGCTAGTTATCCATCAATTAAAGAGATCAGGCGAATGATAATCAGGTTTGCTTACGCCAATTACAAACCGGAAATGTCGCCACCATGACTGAAGAATGGCTGATTCAGTTTTTGTATAGTCGGTCGTCATAAATCCGACCTGGCAGATCATCACACATCGCCCGAACTAATGCCCATACACAGATTCTCGGCTGTTCATCGTATTACTTCTGCTTGCATTTTTTATATCTGATCTGAGCACAAAAGTAACAATATTTATATTTGCTTTAAAGTTTTAAGCAATGTTAACAAATGTTCATGTGTAAATGTATAAAATGAATGTGTGCATAAAACTAACCTCTTATAGAGCAAAACTCTGATACTTAATAGTTTTGTAATCTGTGGCATCCAAATTACAGTTAATATAAATATTTCCCGCCCTAGGTGTGGTGAAATTGAACTGGGATTTATAAAAATGAGATTCAACATATTGCAAAAGGATGCCCCAAAATGTTAACTGCAAACAAGAAGAAATTAACAGAAACATTTGATTTATGTGCACAATAACATGGGAATCCCACATCATATCCTTGTTAAATTTCCACAGGTAATAAATAAAAACTGCAATTCTGTTTCTATAAAATGCTTAGGTTATAGATTTCTATGGGACAAGGGGCTGTAAGGAACAATCGCTTTGAAGCTAGAAACCATTCTACAGATGTTAGGTACGCAGCCCTGCAGCTATTTGGAAGGTATAAGCTTGTGTCACACAGATTTTTGAAAGATGACAGACAGGATCTGCAAAGACTCCCCTATAGATAGACTACCGCGGCCAGGGAAATTTTCCCTCTTTTCCCAAACAAGCACTCAGCCAACCTAAATGTTCGGCAGAGGTGCGCTTATTCGGGAAAACATGGTAACACACACTACTGTTAAAGCCCCGATATCGACAGTATCAGGGCATTATCGGTACTGTGTGTTACCTAGCTTAAAACCGTGACTGCCAGAAACTGGAATTAAGGTAGCCATACATGTTCTAATGTTTTTTTTCGATAAGCCAAAACTCAAAAATTCAGTCGTAATTGTCGTAATCGTATCAATATTCCCCAACAGGAAAATGTTCAGTCCTCGCCCAATCACTGTTTTTTTTTTCGATAGGACTTTGAATGTTTTTTTTTTCGGTTTATCAACAATCCTCAACAATTCTATCAAATTGATCGGAATGTAATGCTGTGCATTGGGGCCTTTACAGTATAGTATTGTTGGTTGCCTTCAAGAAAAAAAATTATACTAGGTTTAAGGACAGGTTCACTGAAAAAATTAACTTATTCTTTATTGCATTAATTAAAGAATGGGAGGTAAAGGAACTATGCCTTACCTCATATTCTTCAATTAATTTAGAATGATCCAGGACCGAAGGTGAGGTAATTTATCTTGCGCACAATCCAACTCTGGTTCTACTGACAGGTCCCGACTGCCTCCGTCTTAACTTTAACTATAGCGCTAATGCGCGCTATAGTGAAAGTGAAACCAGAAGCAGTTCACTTACTAAGTGACCTATTCCTTTAAGAACATTGGCAGAAAAAAATGAAAATAAAACATAATTACTTCTAATTCAAGCAACAGAGACTGTCACCAATCTTATTTATTTTTTTGCTTGCAGATCTTTAACACAAAGCTGTTGAAAATTAAGGAAGCACCAGTTTTCTGACTTACTTGGGAAGAGCCATTTATGATCCCGCACAGCCCAATTATGTGTCCTTAGACAAAATGGTATTTCTGCCTGATGAGGTTTTCTGTGATGAAGTTGCCAAGACGAACGTGGAAGATTATGAGAAGTTCCTGAAAACTCTTTGATTAAGGGCATGTCAACCCTAAACTATAATCCCCCCCTACCTGGCCCCATGTAGTGTAGTTTAATCCTTACCTCACATCCCAGTTCCATATGGTTCTCCTGTAGCCCCCCCCAAGTCCCAAAACTGCCCGCCAGAAGCAGACTGACTGCCTCCTATCTGGCCTCCGGGAGAAGTTTGGCATGCGTACAGATTCCCCCGTCCCCCCAATCCCATCCGAATCTACTTAGTATCATCAGAAAATGGCCAAAACATACTTACCTTCCCTCTTTCCTCCGCCGCACTGAACTCCCGGCAGCCGCGTCTGTGATTGACGCCGCGGCCCCCCCCTTGCTTCATTTTTCCACAAGCAAGGGCCTGGCAGCGGGCAGAGGAAAGAGGGAAGGTAAGTAAAGTTTGGGGCATTTCCTGATGATCCTAATAGAGCGGTTGGGGCTGTGGGGACAGGGGGAATGTGGTAAATATTTTTTTAGAAGGGTGGACATACCCTTTAAGAAATCACAAGAAAGCTGTTCTGTTCACACAGTCCAATGTGGGAGGAAGACCATTAATAACCATTTTATTTTGTCATTTGTATAGTTTTAAGCCGTATGGTATATAGTGACTATGCAGCTTTAAACCTTAGAAGGTGAAATTCCTTCATGTTAGTGAAGTGATGGAGCTAAAACACATTTGCTGGGTACAAATGAGGGAAGATAATGAGTATAACTTTTGGACAACTTCCAGAATCTTTAAACCAGGATGGAAAACACTTTTGGGTCAACTACACATTATTGTTTTTATGCAGAACTATGAAGGAGTGTGGCATTGTAATGTGGCATGTTATGGTCCAACACAGTTTGGAAGGAGCCTCGGCACAACATATTTTGCTTGTGTCTACTGTTGGAAGGCTTTTTTTTTTTGAGACGACTAGTTGTATTAATGTTATTTTACAATAAAATTTAGATTGTAAGCTCTGTGGGCAGGGACTCACATTGCCTTATTGCAATGGCCAATTTGTATATTTATTGAACTGTTGTAAAATAAATTATTCATGAACTGAACAATGTTGATGGCCTGCCATCTAGTTTCCTTTTTTAATGAAACAGCTACATTAAACTTCTCCTTAATTCTCACAACAACAAAAAACATTATATATGATATGTAATAGGACAAAATTACTTTGCAGTTGTGTTGCTGGAAGTAAGGGCCTGTCTATGCTACAAATCTATCTTGTTAGGTTTGCAATACTATGGGTCATAGTCTATCCACATCCAAGGCTTTGGTTTGAACATGCAGGATTTGTTAGATACTGTAATTTTAGCTATGGTACTAACATATCGGTATAGTTAGAGACTAAATCAGGGGGATTATTATTCCAGAAGCCACAAAAAAAGAAATATTTAAAATTGGTTTAGTTCATATGACCAATTAGACCATATGTAATTCTGTTGACAACCCACGTAGTTGGGTAGGAACTAAAGTTGCTGTCCTTGGGAGAAGACTCACTTCAGACGCCTTTCTCCTATTTGCAGGTATATTCTTGTGGTTCCAGAGTTTTTGCCATCAGGATAAATGCATGCAGTATTAATGTATTGGCAGCTGCTAGGTAATCTGGAAAAGGCCGCAAATTGGAAACCTAACCTTAAGGTGTTGCTTGCTTGCTCCCACAATTACAGATAACAAGGCCCAATCACTTTACAACAGAAGTTAAGGCTGTAACATTGATTATAAAGCATTATCCATTCATGAATGTCGACATGTAACATTTTTAAAGCAAAAGGCATTTGTTTAATGTGAACAGGTTCTTTACATTTAAAGTAGCGGTAACCAGTGGGTTTCCCCCCTATATTTATATATGCACTATAATATAATAATGTGTTATATAAATATTTCTATATATACACTATAATATGGTTCTATAAATTTATATATACACTAATAATATGGTCTATAAATATTTATATATATATATACACTATGCTATAAAGATATGTTATATAATATGTATATGTCTATAGCACCACTTGGGGTTGCAGCGTTGTACAATATAGAATCACAAAGTTGTACAAGGTGGGGACAATAAATAACTACGTGCTTCATGAAATATACAAGCTTGAAACATGTAACATGAGGAAAGAGGTCCTGCCCCATAGAGCTTACATTTACTTAGGTAGGTAACATACAGAACATATAGGAATGAGAGCAGGTATAAGCATAGCAGTAGTAGGAAGAGGGTGGAATCAACAGATTTAGCAATATTGTGGAGAAAAAAGCGTTTTAGCAACATAGTTAAAGGCATGTCCACTTCAAAAACTAATTTTTGATATAATGTTGGTTATGGTTGCCCACCCTCAACCGCTATAATAAAACTAAAAAACGTTCAGATATCTACTTACAGTCCCTTCGCTCACCCATTCTCCTCTTCCCTCTCTGCTGTTTCCTGCCTGACCGGCAGCCGCGTCATGATTGGCTGCCGGTCAGCCAATCACAGACGTGGCTGCCGCCTAAGAAGAAGTTGCAGGAACAAGGGGCTCTAAGAAGATATCTGAAAGTTTTATTATAGGGGATGGGCAACCCTAAAGGACATTATGCCCAAAGCCTGTAACTAGGAGAAAGCGCTTGCAGATGGGATCCGGAGGGAGCGGGGGGGAGGGATCCCCTGCGCATGTCTGCACCCATCCTGGAGGCTTTACGAAGGCAGAGAAGATTGGACAGGAAGACAGCCACTGCTCTTCAGTTTTCCTGGACTTTGGACAAGGATTACAAGAGAACCATAGGGATCAGGAATGTAGGTAAGGATTTTTAAAACTATACATAGGGCCAGCACTTGGGGAAATTTTAGATTTGTGGGTGGACATGCCCTTTAATGTGATAAGAAAAGGAGAGAGAGGAATCAATATAACCCCTAAGCAACGTACCGACTGAATAGAGTAAATGGGGTTTGTCCACAGAATGGAAAAAGGTGGGTAATATATTAATAATCTCTATTATACATTATAATAATGGTTATATAGATATTCTATATATACACTATAATAATATAGTTATATAGTTATTTCTTATATACACTATATATTGTTAGGCCCTGGCCCTGGGCCTCCAGAGTGGTTGAGTAACCACCATACGTTCTTTAAATCCATGCTGTATGGACACTGAAATGAAGGCAGCCTGCATCACACTTCTAATAGAAATACCAAACAGCCTTTTATCATGTAGATAATACAAGTTTGGCTCTTAAAGGGAAAGGTGGTAATCCTACTTATAGTTATGTGTCGCTAGGAAATAAATTCAGAACTGATCACCTAATTTGATCTGTGCCTTTAAATTTTTTTTTTATAGTATATTAAGCTGTTGCCATGGCAACCTGCTGTACAATTGTAGTTCTAGAAGTCTCTGTGATGTCATAAATCACATGATGCAGATGTGACTATATGACTCTTCTCTGGTTTAGTTTGTAGCATTTTGTTTTGCTGCTGAGATACAGAGCGGTCCACATTTGGCTGCTCTCTCTTTTTTTGCAACAAACAAGGATTTTTCGAGATTTTTCAATGAATACAACTCATTAAGTAGAAACCTTTTCCAGTAGCTAATTAATTGTTATTATATTGAACAGGAAGTTATGGGTATATGTTAATAATTTACATTTATAATTAGCACTAAATATCACACAGAACATTATTTGGAGAAGGACAGAAGTTATAGAGATGGGCTCTTGAATTCTGAGCCACCAAACCCCCTATATGTAACAATCCAGAACTTACAGCCCCCAGGTTAACTCATTTTAACTTTCCTACCATGGAATCTGATGTTTATTTAAAGGAAACTCCACCCACATAAGAACACATTTTAGAAAGAATACCCTATTTACAAATGTTGATATACCCTGACTGAATTATAAGAGGAGGGCCTCCCCAATCTAACCGATGTTACCTACTTCCTTCCTTTTCTTGTCCCCCCATGATAAATTCCACTTTCTTTTAATATACTGGAAATAATGCACAGGACAATATAGGCGTTGGGTGATGTGGTCGGCCACAGCTTTATTGTTGATTTACATTTTAGATGTTATGGACCCTTGCATTGTCCACCATCCCCAGGTTGCCATAGCAACCTCTAAAACCAGGTGTTACCAACAACCATTTCCACCATCTTTGTATGCCTGCCACCTGTTACAGTGGGCATGTAAAATCCCAAATTATATCCCAATGCAAGGATCTGACCACCTGCTGTACATATCAAACAATAGCAAAACATTTTCACGAATAAAATAATTTGAAAATTTACAACAGCATATAAACTATATAACAAAAATATTATGTAAAGACAAGATTAGGATGGGATGGTGTGAGAAAACTGCCTGCTTGCTGCTTACAACTTTGTCCTATGAATTCATTACTGTATGCCGGCTATGCTTCTGGATGCCTCGTTTAAACTGAGCAATTTAGAAACCTGTACTGAGCCTGGGCATGCTCAGAAGAGGCAGACAGGGGATTAACATTTAGTCATTGGCTGTGATGTCAACTGACAAATCCATAACTGACAGTTGCTAACTGGAAGAACCAGGAAGCAGAAACTGGGGAAAGGCATTGTGCAGGATCAGGTTAGACTTATATATTTCACATTTCAAACTATTACCGTTTAGGGATTTGGGATGATTTACCTGTAAGTTTTCATTTCAGGGCTGGACTTGCCCTTTAAAGTAAAGGGCTCATAGTTTGGGTATAAGGCTCTCCGATTCCCCCTGTACTGGGCCTATTCCTGTAGGCCCATCATGGGACACCAATAGAAAGTCTATAACACACACTACAGGACAGTGTAGTGTCTAGCACATTTATATTTTATTTTACCAAACTATTAACTGATTTACTGAATTCCAAGGAAAACCTCATGGACGTCTCAAAGGACAACATGACCTTGTGTAGAAGAGATAAAAGTCTGGGACAGTTGTCCCTGCAAGAGAACAATCTCCCGATGGAAAAGGTGAAACGTCGGTTGGAGAAAGTTTTAAAGTGTGGAAAATGCAGAGATTCTGACCCTGAGACGGAAATGGAGACCACAGCAGGTAGCAAGTGCTCCAACCTGCAGTGGCGAGGCAGGGCTTGATGGCTCTGACTCTGAGCCTGCAGTGATCGAGGCAGGGCTTGACGGCTCTGACTCTGACCTGCAGATTCGAGGCGGGGCTTGACGGTACTGACTCTGAGCCTGCAGAGGTCGAGGCAGGCTTGACGCACTGACTCTGGCCTGCAGTGTAGAGCAGGTGATGCTTGACTTGAGCCTGCAGTGATCGAGCAGGGCTTGATGGCTTGACTCTGGCCTGCAGTGATCGAGGCGGGCTGATGGCTTTGACTCTGAGCCTGCAGTGATCGAGGCAGGGCTTGATGCTTTGACTCTGAGCCTGCAGTGATCGAGGCAGGGCTTGATGCTTGACTCTGAGCTGCAGTGATCGAGGCAGGCTTGGCTTAACCCTGACCTGCAGTGATTGGGCAGGGCGGACGTTCTGGCTCCGAACCTGAAGGACAGGATGCAAGGCACGATGTGAACCATAAAAAGAGTGGAAAGCAGAGGAACTCACAGGTAAAGTAAAGGGGAATTATTGATCTATGTTGTTATCAGTATCTTATCATATTTATGACATTTCTATGTGCACAGATCTAAGTGGCGTTTCCAGTTTCCAGTAATATTGAGCTCTACTAACCAAGAAATATCACTATCACCACATACAAGGAAATGTGTGTACTTACCTACTTTCCTCGATACTGATGGCAAAACTTGCAGCATAGACAGCCCTGTCAATACAGTGTCAACGTGCACATGTTAGAGAAGTGGAGGGAGACACGAGCCGGTTGTCAGTGCAGCAAGTTTAACCATCCGTATTACGGAATAGGTAAGTACCAGAGGTGGGTGTACAGTCTCCCGCCTCATATTATCTAATGTTATTTTTTAAATACAGATGCACTTTCACATCAATTCAATAGCTCTTTTATTAGAGACCTACATTGGTCAGTTTGGGAAAACAATATGTTATGTGGGTCACAAGAGGATTGTGGGTAACAGGTTTAATATTTGTAGAGTCCTGTTTAGGGTCAGGTTCTAGAAACCACTCCTAAACTGATTAATCTCTGGTAACTGCCAAATAGGTGAGGGAATGAAAAATAAGGCCCAACGCAGACACCAATCTATGGTCAAATCTAACAATATGGCTACTGGTTTTATAATATATATATATATATAAAAAGAAAAAGTGCGAGAAGAAAAAATAAGAAGTTTAAAGCCATACATTAAGTCTCACATCTTAGCTTCTCAGAAATATGTCTTCCGAACCAAATGCAGATCATAATGAAAGAGAAGGAAGATACACCATGATCTCTAGGAATACATCACGATATACAGTAACAATATGCTCATGGGACAATAAATCTCCCACACATGCAATAAAGTAATATGATTAAGGAATGTAGTAAACAAATTATTAATGTCACATTGTAACATTCAATTTACTCATTATGATAGTTAAAGGCACCTTTGTGTTATAATTCATTATATCAGTGATTTTTGCAATAAATAGCATTTTATTTCTATTTAGCCTACCAGACCTGCTTCTCCTCCCCTAAAGACCGAACCAAAGCAGGAATATAACAGTGGAAGACCTCAACCAGAACCCTTGTGAATTGGCGTAAGTTATTAACTGTAACCAATCATGATAAAACAATATTACAGGCTGTCCAACTTAGCCAATTATAAGCGCTGTAACTAGCGTCCGTTTTCAATGATAGGTTAATGTTGGACCAATCAATTTTAATTCTCTATTTTTTTCTTTCAGTGCTCAGCAGAACCCATTGTTATCACTCAATGAGTTGGTGTTCTGCAGTTGGATGGGCGAATGGGCATTCGGAAAGGTGAGACATTCAGTCAATAATAATAATATCATCCTTGTTAAATTACAGGGGAAGTCATGAAATGTTTCTTATTTGCAGGTTTGTCTGGCGCAAGTTAAAGAAGATGGAAACCAAGTTGCGTAAAAATTAGAAGCAAAACAGCTTTAAAGGACCAACTTGCGTGTAATGGTAAGTGGTAAATGGTGATACCATTGAACAAAGTATTGACAGACCTTCTAGTTTACTAATTAGTACTGTACAGATACACCGAACACGGAGCGTTTTCCAATTGGTTTCTGTTGTAATTCTTTGACCATTTTTTGACGTTGATTCTCTAAAATAATATTAATTCAGCTGCACTCTTTCCACTTGTGAATTTGGATTCATCTTGTTTTTTAGCTTCAAGATAGAGAAGAAGATCCTGCAATTGGGCAGAAGAGAAAGAAGTCCTTTCATTATTGGGTATAATGGCTCCTTTCAACCCCCCTACCACGAAGGCCTGGTTCTAGAACTCGCTCCCATGCTGGACTTGAAAACCTACTTGGACTGGGCCAGAGGTCCAATGGCATATGAATGGCAGTGTGAGTATAGTGTTGGTGACCATCAGACAGTACCCTATTGTCTCACAGTCGGACATGGTAAAGGGATACATAATAAACTGGATGAAATGATGGATTCCCTACCCACAGCTGTGACTGCTGCAGGATTTATGAATTTAGAACATTAAATAGAGACAACCTTTATTTCATATGTTTTTCTTCTTACAAACGACACTGGATAAATATGTAATGGATATCTGTAATCTTTAAGCGAATAATAAAATCTCCATGGCACCTTATGTAAATAGCCCCCAGACACAGAGCACTATGGGAAGGTTGGGTGTAGTGACTTGGTAATAAGTAGAATATGTTGGATTTATTGACTGATGAAGGTTTTATTTTAATACCTGCAGGTTTTACTCGGCCTGCCTTGTCCTAGGAGTGAGATTTTTACACCAACAAAGGATCGTTCATCGGTAAGAACCAATGTAAACTTGGGGATATGTTATTTTAATAGCTAAGGTCATATTATAATATTAATGTGTGAGGGGGTGAAGGGGTCTTCAAGAACTAAACTGTAAGTCTAGTTAAACTTAATACAACAGATACATTTATTATCAACTTATTATCTATTCTCAATATTTTCTTTTTTTCTTCCCCAGAGATCTGAATCCAGGAAATCTTTTATTCGCTGCCAATGGATACCTAAAGATAGCCGACTTCGAGCTCTGCATGGAAGGTAGGGTTCCTGGTACAATTCCATAGAATGGGACATATCAGTTTAGGTTTTATTTTTCAGTTTATTTTGTTGCGGTGCAAAACAAACGCAACAATCTGAATATTAAAAGGTCTAAAATAAAACATAAACTACACATAAGAGACATATTAACTGGGAATGTTTTGTTTCTGGTTAAGGGATTGGCTACGGTGATAAATCGTACCTAAATGTGGAGAAAGATGTGGACATTCGTTGTACTTGGCTCCAGAGATGTACAGAAATGGACCTACACCAGATCCGTGGACTGGTGGTCTGTAGGGATGATTATCTTTGAAATGTTACTTGCTTGTAAGTATAAAACGGTTTTACTACCAACATATCTACCTGCCACGAGGCAGTTGGTCACGTAGACCCATCTGCACTAACAAGGGTCACCTACAAATAATCCTCTTGTCAGAATCTACTGATGTTTTCTTTGGGGCCTGGTTGGTTCCATATAATTGAATGTGGAATGGAATTTTTAAGGATTTTCTCTATTTCTTTAGTTGCCATTCAATGGAGAGACTGAAGAGAAATTCAGATATGCTGTCTGTAACATGAAGCCAAGATTCCCGGGAACTAAATTTGGCCACCAAATCCATCTTGTATAGAGTAAGTTACACAACTAAAACTGTTACCAGAAAACCTCCTGGGAAGGGAACGACATTTGTGGGTAACAAATGATTTTGTTTTTGTAGCTTTTGGATAAGAACCGGAAGCAACGACTTGGATCGAGCAGTCGTGGGGCGGATGACATAATGGATAATCCCTTGTTTAAGGTATGTTTGGATTTCAGACATGAGCGTCGCCCAGGGTTTCCAGACATCCCAATCTGGACGGGATTGTCCCAACCATAGGGACAAAATCACGAGTCCCACTGTCAGGGCTGAAATCCCGTCCCCTAAATGGGACTGGAAGTCCCTTTCCCCCTGAATGCCCCCTCCCCATCCTTCCCTGCCCCAAACCCCACCTCCCTATCCCTGACACACCCACTCTCATTCCATCCACTGTTCTGTCCCAACCCAACCGGCGTCACCACCAAGCAGAATCTGGCAACCCTGGTGCCACCCCTAACAAAGTAACGTGGAGATTGGTTAGAACAGGGATTTGGGGTGTGTGAGTTTAATTCTGACTCATTGGTTATTTTTTTCCTGTTACATAGAAAATTGATTGGGACAATCTAGGAAGGAAGAATCAGACCTCCATCTAGCTACTACTCTTAACACCACCCCATTCCAGAAAAAAGACAACAAAACCTTAATAAAAGAAAATTAAATAAACTTTGGTTTGACTTTACCTTTTTCTATATAAAATGTTTGATTGTAAATAGTACAGGGAGTTTAAACTAAATTCATTATTTGGTCTCACCAATAAGGGGCCAGGGCATGGCATTTTTTTGCGTGGCCTGAATGCTGTTGTTGAAGAAGTACTTTCTCTCCATGTTTTGTGGCACATAATGGTGATAACGCCAGGCAGAACCCTCCCCGTTGTATGTGCTATATGGGTGATGGGGATACCGCCAGGCAGAGCCCTCCACGTGTATGTGCTATATGGGTGATGGGGATACCGCCAGGCAGAGCCTCCACGTGTATGTGCTATATGGGTATTGGGATACCCCAGGCAGAACCCTCCACGTGTATGGCTATATGGGTAATGGGGATACACCAGAGAGAACCCCCACGTTGTAGTGCTTATATGGGTAATGGGTATACCACCAGAGAGAAATCCTCCACGGTTGTATTACTATATGGGTAATGGGGATACCGACAGAGACAACCCTCATGTGTTTGTGCTATATGAGATGGTGATAACAGCCAGGGAGAACCTCCATGTGTATGGTGCTATATGGGTAATGGGGATAACGCCAGGCAGAGCCCTCCACGTGTATGTGCTATATGGGGAATGGGGGATACCGCCAGACAGAAACCTCCACGTGTATGTGTATAGGTAATGGGATACACCAGAAGAGAACCCTCCACGTGTATGTACTAATGGGTAATGGGGACACGCCGAGACAACCCTCCATGTGTATGTGTATATGAGTAATAGTGATAACTCCAGGGAGAACCCTCCATGTGTATGTGATATATGGGTAATGGGGATACGCCAGAGACAACCTCCATGTGTATTGCTTATGAGTATGGTGATAAACGCCAGAGACAACCCTCCATTGTGTATGTGCTATATGGGGTAATGGGGATACCGCCAGAGATAAACCTCCATGTGTATGTGCTATATGGGTAATGGGGATACCGCCAGAGAGAACCCTCCATGTGTATATGCTATATGGGTAATGGGGATAACGCCAGGCAGAACCCCCACGTGTATGTGCTATATGGGATGGTGATACCGCCAGGCAGAACCCTCCACGTGTATGTGCTATATGGGTAATGGGGATACCGCCAGAGACAACCCTCCATGTGTATGTGCTATATGGGTAATGGTGATACCGCCAGGCAGAACCCTCCACGTGTATGTGCTATATGGGTAATGGGGATACGACAGGCAGAGAGAACCCTCCACGTGTATGTGCTATATGGGTAATGAGGATAATGCCAGGCAGAACCCATCCTGTGTATGTGCTATATGGGGAAGTGGGGAGTAACGCCAGGCAGAACCCCCCAGTGTAGTGCTATATGGGTAATGGTGATACCGCCAGGCAGAATCCCACGGTATGTGCTATATGGGTAATGGGGGGACTACCGCCAGAGAACAACCCTCCATGTGTATGTGCTATATGGGTAATGGTGATACCGCCAGGCAGAACCCTCCACGTGTATGTGCTATAGGGTAGGTAATTAATGGGCGATAACGCCAGGCAGAAACCTTCCAGTGTATGTGCTATATGGGTAATGGGGATAAGCCAGGCAGAACCCTCCATGTGTAGTTGCTATATGGGGTAAGAATGGGGGGGGATAATGCAGGCGCACCCTCCATGTGTAGGATGGGATATGGGAATGGGGTGATAACGCCAGGCAGAACCCTCCACGTGTATGTGCTATATGGGTAATGGTGGACAACGCCAGGCAGAAACCCTCAGTGTATTGCTATATGGGTAATGGGATACGCCAGCAGAAGGAACCCTCCACTGTGATGTGCTATATGGTATATGGGTGATTAACCGCCAGGCAACCCGCAGAACCCTCCAAGTGTATGTGCTAATGGGTTAATGGGGATAAGCCAGGCAGAACCCTCCATGTGTAATGGGTATATGGCGTAAAAGTGGGGATAACGCCAGGCAGAAACCCTCATGTGTATGTGCATAGAGGGTAATGGGGATACCGCCAGGCAGAACCTCCATGTGTATGTGCTATATGGGTAATGGTGACAACGCAGGCAGAACCCTCACGTGTATGTGCTATATGGTAATGGGCGATACCGCAGGCAGAAACCCTCCAGTGTATGTGCTATATGGGTAATGGGGATACCGACAGGCAGAAACCTCCATGTGTTGTGCTATAGGGTAATGGGATAACGCCAGGCAGCAGAACCCTCCATGTGTATGTGCTATATGGGTAAGGGGATACCGCCAGGCAGAAACCCTCCAGGGTATGTGCTATATGGGTAATGGGGATACCAACCAGCAGAGACCCTCCACATGTATGTGCGATATGGGTAATGGGGATAACGCCAGGCAGAACCCTCCATGTGTATGTGCTTATGGGTAATGGGGATAACACAGGCAGAAGCCTCCATGTGTATGTGCTATGGGTAATGGTGATAACACCAGGCAGAACCCTCCATGTGTATGTGTATATGGGTAAGGGATACGCCCATGTCACCCCAACCCACAAAATAAATCCCCCCCACTACATGGCCCCATTGTGTAGTTAGTTTAATCTTACCTCACATCCCAGTTCCATAGGTTCTCCTGTAGCCCCCCAAGTCCCAAAACTGCCGCCAGAAGGACTGCCTCCTATTTGGCCTCCGGGAGAAGTTGGCATGCGTACTGCAGCCCCTTCCCTCCCGATTAGGATTCCCTCCCCCTAGTGTAAAAATCTTTTTACATAACATTCCCCCCGTCCCCCCAAGCCCCAACCGCTCTATTAGTATCATCAGAAAATGGCCAAAACATTACTTACCTTCCCTCTTTCCTCCGCCGCACTGAACTCCCGGCAGCCGCGTCCGTGATTGGCTGCCGCTCAGCCAATCACAGACGCGACTGCCGGCCCCGCCCTCTGCTTGCATTTTCTCGCAAGCAGAGGGCTGGCAGCGCGGCAGAGGAAAGAGGGAAGGTAGGAAAGTTTGGGGCACCTGATGATCCTAATAGAGCGGTTGGGGCTGTGGGGACAGGGGGAATGTTTGGTAAAATATTTTTTAGAAGGGTGGACATACCCTTTAAGAAATCACAAAGAAAGCTGTTCTGTTACACAGTCAAAGTGGGAGGAAGACCATTAATAACCATTTTATTTTGTCATTTGTATAGTTTAAGCCGTATGGTATTAGATGACTATGCAGCTTTAAACCTTAGAAGGTGAAATTCCTTCATGTTAGTGAAGTGATGGGAGCTAAAACACGTTTTGGGTACAAATGAGGGAAGATAATGAGTATAACTTTGGACAACTTCCAGAATTTTAAAACCAGGATGGAAAACACTTTGGGGTCAAACTACACGATTATTGTTTTTATGCAGAACTATGAAGGAGTGTGGCATGTAATGTGGCATGGTATGGTCCAACAGTTTGAAGGAGCCTCCAGGCAGAACCCTCCATGTGTATGTGCTATATGGGTAATGGGGATACCGCTAGGCAGAACCCTCCATGTGTATGTGCTATATGGGTAATGGGGATACCGCCAGGCAGAACCCTTCATATGTATGTGCTATATGGGTAATGGGGATAACGCCAGGCAGAACCCTCCATGTGTATGTGCTATATGGGTAATGGTCGAGACCGCCCCATGTCCACCCCCAAACATATAATCCCCCCCACTACTGGCCCCATTGTGTAGTGTAGTTTAATCCTTACCTCAACCCCAGTTCCATATGGTTCTCCTGTAGCCCCCCAAGTCCCAAAATGCCCGCCAGAAGGATGCATCCTATTGGCCTCCGGGAGAAGTTTGGCATGCGTACTGCAGCCCCTCTCCCTCCCGATTAGGATTCCCTCCCCCTAGTGTAAAAATCTTTTTACATAACATTCCCCCCGTCCCCCCAAGCCCCAACCGCTCTATTAGTATCATCAGAAAATGGCCAGGCAGAACCCTCCATGTGTATGTGCTATATGGGTAATGGGGATACCGCTAGGCAGAACCCTCCATGTGTATGTGCTATATGGGTAATGGGGATACCGCCAGGCAGAACCCTCCATGTGTATGTGCTATATGGGTAATGGGGATAACGCCAGGCAGAACCCTCCATGTGTATGTGCTATATGGGTAATGGGGATACCGCCCCCCCAAGCCCCAACCGCTCTATTAGTATCATCAGAAAATGGCCAAAACATTACTTACCTTCCCTCTTTCCTCCGCCGCAGCCCCTCTGCTTGCATTTTCTCGCAAGCAGAGGGCCTGGCAGCGCGGCAGAGGAAAGAGGGAAGGTAAGTAAAGTTTGGGGCATTTCCTGATGGCAGAGGAAAGAGGGAAGGTAAGTAAAGTTTGGGGCATTTCCTGATGATCCTAATAGAGCGGTTGGGGCTGTGGGGACAGGGGGAATGTTTGGTAAA
>JAACNH010002158.1:0-45383 GCA_019447015.1 Hymenochirus boettgeri
TCACTGTGACATTTCATTCCTTCACAGAGACATTTCATTCCTTCACACTGACATTTCATTCCTTCACAGAGACATTTCATTCCTTCACAGAGACATTTCATTCCTTCACAGAGACATTTCATTCCTTCACTGTGACATTTCATTCCTTCACGGTGACATTTCATTCCTTTACAGAGACATTTCATTCCTTCACAGAAAAATTTCATTCCTTCATGGTGACATTTCATTCCTTCACAGAGACATTTCGCGTGTCGGTCCCTATACCCGTCTGTATCATGTACTCTGCTGGGAATCTCCCTGGACAGGACAGCGTGGGGTACCTATACCTGTCGGTATCATTGTACCCTGGTAATCTCCTGTACAGAAGCGGTCGGTACCTATACCTGTCTGGTATCATTGTACTCTGGGAATCTCCTAGGACAGTGAAGCGTCGCGGTGCCTATACCCGTCTGGTATCATTGTACTCTGGGTAACTCTCCTGGACAGGAGCGTGGGGTACCTATACCTGTCGGCTTTCATTGTAATCTGGGAATCTCCGGACGGAAGCGTGCGGTACCTATACCTGTCTGGTATCATTGTACTCTGGGGAATCTCCTGGACAGACCGTGCGGTACCTGTCTGGTTATCATGTACTCTGGGGAATCTCCTGGATAGAAGCGTGCGTTTACCTTACCTGTCTGGTATCATTGTACCCTAGGGAATCTCCTGGACAGGAACGTGGGGTACCTATACCTGTCTGGTATCATTGTACTCTGGGTAATCTCCTGATAGGAAGCGTGCGGTACCTATACCTGTCTGGTATCATTGTACCTGGGTAATCTCCTGGATAGGAAGCGTGCGGTACCTTATACCTGTCTGGTATCATTGTATCTCTGGGGAATCTCCTGGACAGGAAGCGTGCGGTACCTGTACCTGTCTGGTATCATTGGTACTCTGGGGAATCTCCTGACAGGAAGCGTGGGGGACCTATACCTGTCTGGTATCATTGGTAACTCTGGGTTAATCTCCTGCAAGAGAAGCGTGCGGTCCCTTTACCTGTCTGGTATCATTTGTACTCTGGGTAATCTCCTGGACGGGAAGCGTGCGGTACCTAATACTCTTCTGTATCATTGTACTCGGGGAATCTCCTGGACGGAAGCGTGGGGTACCTGTACCTGTCTGGTATCATGTACTCTGGGGATCTCCTGGACAGGAAGCGTGGGTAACCTATACCTGTCTGGTATATTGTACTCTGGGACTCTCCTGGACAGGAAGACGTGCGTACCTATACCTGTCTGGTATCATTGATATCTCTGGGGAATCTCCTGGACAGGAGCGTGCGGTACCTAGTACCTGTCTGGTATCATTGGTACCTGGGAATCTCCTGGACAGGAGCGTGGGGTACCTATACCTGTCTGGTATCATTGTACTCTGGGGAATCTCCTGGACCGGAAGCGTGCGGTACATGTACCTGTCTGGTATCATTGTACTCTGGGTAATCTCCTGGACAGGAAGCTGGGGTACCTATACCCTTCTGGTATCATTGTACTCTGGGGAATCTCCTGGACAGGAAGCGTCGGTAACCTGTACCTGTCTGGTATCATTGTACTCTAGGGAATCTCCTGGACAGGAAGCGTGCGGTACCTATACCTGTCTGGTATCATTGTACTCTGGGGAATCTCCTGGACAGGAAGCGTGGGTACCTATACCTGTCTGGTATCATTGTACTCTGGGGAATCTCCTGGACAGGAAGCGTGGGTAACCTATTACCTGTCTGGTATCATTGTACTCTGGGGAATCTCCTGACAGGAAGCGTGGGGTACCTATACCTGTCGGTATATTGTCTCTGGGAATCTCCTGGACAGGAAGCGTGCGGTACCTATACCTGTCTGGTATCATTGTACTCTGGGGAATCTCCTGGCATAAGCGTGGGGTACCTATACCTGGCTGGTATCATTGTACTCTGGGGAATCTCCTGGACAGGAAGCGTGCAGTCCTATACCTGTCTGGTATCATTGTACTCTGGGGAATCTCCTGGACAGGAAGCGTGCGGTACCTGTCCTGTCTGGATCATTGTACTCTGGGTAATCTCCTGGACAGGAAGCTGCGGTACCTATACCTGTCTGGTATCATTGTACTCTGGGGAATCTCCTGGACAGGAGCGTGCGTAACCTATACCGTCTGGTATCATTGTACTCTGGAATCTCCTGGACAGGAAGCGTGGGGTACCTATACCTGTCTGGTATCATTTGTACTCTGGGGAATCTCCTGGACAGGAAGCGTGCGGTACCTATAACCTGTCTGGTATCATTGTACCTGGGAATCTCCTGGACAGGAGGCGTGGGGTACCTATACCTGTCTGGTATCATTGTACTCTGGGGAACTCCTGGACAGGAAAGCGTGCGTACCTATACCTGTCTGGTATCATTGTACTCTGGGGAATCTCCTGGACAGGAAGCGTGCGGTACATTACCCTGTCTGGTATCATTGTACTCTGGGTAATCTCCTGGACAGAAGCGTGCGGTACCTATACCTGTCCTTGTATCATTGTACTCTTGGGAATCTTCCTGGACAGAAGCGTGGGGTACCTATACCTGTCTGGTACCATTGTACTCTGGGGAATCTCCTGTACAGAAGCGTGGGGTACCTATACCTGTCTGGTATCATTGTACTCTGGGGAATCTCCTGCACAGGAAGCGTGCGGGACCTATAACCTGTCTGGTCGCATTGTACTCCTGGGGAATCTCCTGGACAGGAAGCGTGCGGTACCTATACCTTCTGGTATCATAGTACTCTGGGGAATCTCCTGGGACAGGAAGCGTGCGGTACCTATACCTGTCTGGTATCATTGTACTCTGGGGAATCTCCTGGACAGGAAGCGTGGAGTACCCTATACCTGTCTGGTATCATTGTACTCTGGGGAATCTCCTGGACAGGAACGTGCGGTACCTATACTGTCTGGTATCATTGTACTCTTGGGAATCTCCTGGACAGGAAGCGTGGGGTACCTAACCTGTCTGGTATCATGTATCTGGGGAATCTCCTGGACAGTGAACGTGGGGTACCTATACCTGTCTGGTATCATTGTACTCTGGTAATCTCCTGGACAGGAAGCGTGCGGGACTATACCTGTCTGGTATCATTGTACTGGGGAATCTCCTGGACAGGTAAGCTGGGTAACCTATACCTGTCTGGTATCATTGTCTCTCTGGGGAATCTCCTGGATAGGAAGCGTGCGGTACCTATAACCTGTCTGGTATCATTGTACTCTGGGGAATCTCCTGGAGAGAAGCGTGGGGTACCTATACCTGTCTGTATCATTGTACTCTGGGGAATCTCCTGGACAGGAACGTGGGTACCTATACCTGTCTGGTATCATTGTACTCTGGGGAATCTCCTGGACAGGACCGTGGGGTACCTATCCCTGTCTGGTATCATTGTACTCTGGGGATCTCCCTGACAGGAAGCGCGCGGGTAACCTATACCTGTCTGGTATCAATTTGTACTCTGGGAAGACATCTCCTGGACAGAATCTGCGGTGAAATGTGCACCACGTGAAGGAATGAAATGTCACGTGAAGGAATGAAATGTCTCCGTGAAGGAATAAATGTCCACATGAATGCAATGAAAATGTCTCTGTGAAGGAATGAAATGTCTCTGTGAAGGAATAAATGTCACCGTGAAGGAATGAATGTCACCGTGAAGGAATCGAAATGTCCACAGTGAAGGAATGAATGTCACCCCCGTGAGGAATGAATGTCACTGGTGAAGGAATGAAATGTCTGTGAAGTGAATGAAATGTCATGTTGAACGAATGAAATGTCTCTGTGAGGATGATGTCACAGGAAGAATGAAATGTCTCTGAGGAATGAAATGTCTCTGTGCAGGAATGAAATGTCACAGTGAAGGAATGAAATGTCAAGTGAAGGATGAAATGTCTCTGTGAAGGAATGAAATGTCTCTGTGAAGATGAATGTCACAGTGAAGGCAACTGAAATGTCAGTGTGAAGGAACGAAATGTCTTCTGTGAAGGAATGAAATGTATATGGTGAAGGATGAAATGTAATGTGAAGGAATGCAATGTCACTGTGAAGGAAGAAAATGTCTCGTGATGAATGAATCTCTGTGAGGAATGAAATGTCACAGTAAGGAAATGAAATGTCAGTGTGAGAATGAATGTAAGTGTGAAGGAATGAAATGTCAGTGTGAAGAATGAAATATAACTGTGAAGGAATGAAATTCTCATGTAAGGAATGAATGTCACTAGTTAAGGAATGTGTCTCTGTGAAGGAATGAAATGTCTCTGTAAGGAATGAAATGTCACGTGAAGGAATGAAATGTCACTGTGAAGGAATGAAATGGTCATTGTGACGGAAATGAAATGTCTGTGAAGGATAAATGTCAGTGTAAATGAAATGAAATGTCACTTGTGAGTGAAATGTCTGAGAATTACACTGTGAAGATGAAATGTCAGTGTGAAGGAATGAATGTCATGTGAAGGTGAATGTCATGTGAGGATGAAATGTCACCGTGAAGGAATGAAATGTCCTCTGTCAGATGAAATGTCAGTGGGGTGAAGGAATGAAATGTCACTGTGAGGAATGAAATTCATGTGAAGGAAAAAAAAAAAAAATTCAATGGCAATCCTTAATGAATGATCAGTGTTGAAGGAATAAATAACAATGTAACATAGTAATTAAGGTTGAATAAAGCAATTCCATCAAGTCAACCTATTCACTTTTTTTTTTTAAACCCACCTAACAGTTGATCCCGAGGAAGGCAAACAACCCAGCTAAAAGGGGGAAAATTCCTTCCTGACTTCCAACACGGCAATTGGAAAGTATCCCTGGATCAACCAATCTGTATGCCATTAATACCAGTAATCTCAATATTCTTTAGCTTAAAAACTTATCCAGGCCTTTTTTTCAAGTTATTCAATGAACTTGGCCATGTATTCATTTCACACTTGTTCCTCAGCTGTAAAGAAACCTTTCCTAACCTGAAGTTTAAACTGTCTTTTCTTTCCTTCAACCTTAAAGGATGTCCACGAGTCCTCTGATATGACCTATTAAGTGAACAATGCACCAGAGAGTTCACTGTATGGGCCATTAATATATTTGTACAAGGTATCCTGTCCCCCACGCAACCGCCGCTTCTCCAATGTTAAACATGCCCTAACTTGTCTAATCTGCCTGCATATTCAAGCCCCTCCATTACCCTTTATAATTTAGTTGAGCCCTTCTCTGAACTGCTGCTGTCCATTTCCAAGATGTCCCTTTTGTATATGGATTCCAAAACTGCACCGCATATTCCAAATGAGACCTTCCTGTCCAGGAGATTCCCCAGAGTACAATGATACCAGACAGGTATAGGTACCCCACGCTTCCTGTCCAGGAGATTCCCCAGAGTACAATGATACCAGACAGGTACAGGTAACGCACGCTTCCTGTCCAGGAGATTCACCCAGAGTACAATGATACCAGACAGGTATAGGTACCCCACGCTTCCTGTCCAGAGATCCCCACGAGTAACCAAGTGATTACACCAGACCAGGCTTACTACGGTTACCAGCCGCACGCTCTCCCTGTCCAGGAGACCCCTCGACCCACAGGGTACAACGCATTCCAGCCCCGCACCAGGATCCACGCGGTACTCACCGCCACGCTTCCGTCCAGTCGACGCCCATTCCCCAGAGTACACAATGACTACCACGACAAGTACAGGTACCCCACGCTTCCTGTCCAGGAGATTCCCCAGAGTACAATGATACCAGACAGGTATAGGTACCGCACGCTTCCTGTCCAGGAGATTCCCCAGAGTACAATGATACCAGACAGGTATAGGTACCCCACGCTTCCTGTACAGGAGATTCCCCAGAGTACAATGATACCAGACAGGTATAGGTACCGCACGCTTCCTGTCCAAGAGATTCCCCAGAGTACAATCATACCAGACAGGTATAGGTACCGCACGCTTCCTGTCCAGGAGATTCCCCAGAGTACGATACCAGACAGGTATAAGTACTGCACGCTTCCTGTCCAGGAGATTCCCCAGAGTACGATACCAGACAGGTATAGGTACCCCACGCTTCCCAGGGGTGTTTTAATGGTTTTTGACACCTGAAACGACTTTTAAATGCCGCCTATCGGCAGTGAACATCGGCGACGCATGTGAGGGTGGGTATGGTGGGCTGACTAACACTGACTGGTGAACTGGAGGGCTGACTTAACACTGATTGGTGGACTGGTGCTGAAATGAGATTTTTTTTAAACTGACGCCTTTTAAGTGTTTCGCAGGGGTGCGCCCTGAGCAAATGTTTCAACTTGCTTCATGGTAGGGGCACTTCTGGGTATAACGTCAATTGTAAACTATTATTCGCCAGGGAATGTTACAGTAACATCGACAGGCAAGAACCACTGGGCAATAGATGTTACAGCCAATTCAACATTCATCAGATTGAACATTATATTGTGTATAATAAATTAAGGTGTCCATACACGTGTGATTTCCATTGCAATGTGCTGAGAGATCACATGTATATCACATGTTGGCACATTGTGATCACACATATGGACCCGACTGATCACCCACATTTGCTATGGGGATTGGTTGGCCATGCGGCCATACACGGTCCAATGGTATTGACTCTTTACCTTAAAGTAAAGGCAGCTGATACTGATGACGGGATCTATCTAATATCTCTAATGTGTATGGCCACCTTAACTAGTGCAGGGATATCCAACCTGCAGCCCTTGAAAACTACAACTCCAGCATTCTTTGATTATAAATGCAACTGAAGTCCCCCATACAGGAGATGGATATTCTGAACGATTCAGTCGTTTTCATGGATCAAAATATGGATAATTATTTTCTGTTTAATACCTGTCGGTTATTTGGAAAATTAAACATTGGGAAAGGCAATATTCTCTGCCAACCTCGCCTTCAGTCACAATCTCGGATTAGAGCGAATCTTCTAATTAGATTCATGTGCACTGATATTTTACCCATCCTGGTACCTCCCCCAAACTTATGCTGCAACAGCACTGTAATAGACGTGAAAAGCGTGCACGCAATACAGAATTTTTCACGCACATCACAGCCCATTTGCAAAGCCCTTCCGGTAAAAGTCTGTAATCAGAGTGCATGCAATTTGCAAAAAGTGATGATTGTATGGCACAAAAAATCCCACCACAGGGCTTACATTAGGAGAAATAGTTATTCATGTGCAGACCAATGAGTGTTGAGCTGTCAGACATTACACAAGTGAAACTCTTTGACCACTCACTACTCACTGCCTTTACTAACAGGCAAACAATGTGTCTATCTCCATGGGAAAGATACATGGGACATAAACTTTTTTTTTTTTTTGAATCCCCTCCTGAAGAGGAATTGTTTATTAGAGGTATAACATACATATTACATGTAAAGCAGCTGGTAAAAACAAATATGTATATGTGGTTACATTACTTCTTTAAAATGAAATAAAAGTAGAAGTTACTTTCTTTAAGTTTGTCAGCATCTTTGGTAGTGACAGATAGTTGTTGTTATAACAATAAATGTCCATGGTTCTCAGGGCTAGGCCACACTAGCGAGTTTTTTGCGCATTTTGCACTCGCGATTGCGCCCGCGATTTTTGCTAAAATGGAAATCGCGGGAATGCAAAAAATCCCCTGCAATTTCTGATGCGCATGCGATTGCGCGTCCTTTCACGTTTTGGTAACGCATGCATTCGCCATTTTTGGTGTGTTAACGCATGCGTTTCCATAACGCATTTATGGGATTGTTTTGTACAAAGTATACAACATAACGACCTAGATTTGCTCTGCAATCGTATTTCATAGTTTTTTATGTACAGGAAAAAGGGAATGGACAGGGGGAGGGGGAGGAATATAATACCATATAACTACTTATAAACATAGATAAAAACCTAACAATCTAACTTAGGTATCCAAGACTAGATCTATTACATTGTTCCGAATTCTACTGATATAATGATACAAGTAAAACCTTTCTCATATCTCTATAGTAATATTATTCTTAGCGTTACATGTTAATTGTGAATTTTCCCATGTGGACTCAGATCTTATCGTATTTCAGGGGGCAGATGTGTCTAGATGAGCTTTCTATATAGCAAGATGGCATTCACTGCTTGCTTCCAGTGATTGAGTAAGGCCTGCATCCATGTTCTGGATATTAATTTTTGGGCTATGAACAGGATCTCGGTAAGGAATATTCGGTGGAAGACTTTCTGTTATACTAAGTATGCAGGTTTTTAGGTCTAGTCCAACTGGTGTACCCATATGGTCATGGAGGAACGTGATCATTTGTTTCCAATAGTCCTGGATGTATGGGCATGACCATATCATGTGGAAGAAGGAGCGTGGGGTCTGCTGGGATTTTGGACACATGGAGCTGCTGTAAGGTTTATATCTGGCAATCTGTAATGGGGACAGATATGCTCTGTTTATTACAAAAAATTGTGTAAGTCTGTCTGAGGCTTTTGGGGATATTAATTTACAGGATTCAAGGGCCTCTGACCATTCATCTCCATCCAGCTGGCCTATGTTTGAAGACCAAGTCTGCTGTTTACATTTCATTTTAGAGTAGGCTGCTGGGGTGAGGATAGCTTGATATATCTTGGATATGAGTTTTTCTGAGGTCCTGTTCTTGAGCAAGGGTTGTTGGTGAGCTCAAGGGGATGGTTTCGGAATTGTATTTGAAAAGCATGTCTGAGCTGTAGGTATCTAAAGAACATACAGTTGGAGAGTTTGTAATCTTCCCGTAGCTGGTCAAATGTTTTGAGTTTGTTCCCCATGAAGACGTGGGAAATTTGTGTTATTCCATTTCTATAGCACTCTTCTGGATTAGGAATTGATAGGAATTCTGGAAGGTTTTTATTACTCCACGGAGGGGTTTGTAGGTGTATAGTGGGGATGATCAGTTTTTCGAGTGTAGTTTTACACACCTTCACTGCTTGAAGTAGCAGTGGGTGTGAGTTAACTGTTGTGGGGATTCCATTTGGCCCCCTGGAGAGTAGGTAGAGTAAATCTGGATAAATTCATATAAAATGAATACTACCCCGCATTCTGTATCCTTTCCGATGTTTACAGTCTGGATAGCAGAACAATGGCTCGATCCATTACAAAGCTAAATTTTTAAATTCCTATGGTATAATAAACATCCCCTCATATCCCTCTCTCTAATGTTTATGTCAAAAACAAAAGGAGGTCTAATAAATGTCCCTCATCTATATAAATATTACTTGTCAGCTCAGCTTACCCACTTAGTATCGTGGCAAAAAGAAACAAACATCCCGAAATGGGTGGACCTAGACTCAGACCTTATCTATCCTCTACATGTTGACTCAATAGCCCCCACAAACTTAAGAAAACAAACTTAAGAAACATACCTCCAACAGCCAGCCCAAGTACACTCAATACTCACAAGCTATGGGATAGATCTAAAACGATTTACAACTTTATATCCCAATCATCATTAATGACAACAATAACACACAATCCATCTTTTATCCCAGGCTTCTTAGATAAGAGATACGAATGGTGGAGATACATAGGTCTTTACAGACCGGCCCATTTCTACAGACCCAAACTCAAGTTTCAGTCCCACCAAGAGGAGCATTTCAATATATACAGATCTCCTCCTATGTAAACAAAATACAGGATCTGCTTACATCACTCGTCTTCCAACAAATGACTATCAATTATATATACATGGCTGAACTCCCCAAAAGAAAATGTCAAATACAAATTTCAAATATCATGGGAATCTATGGAAATTGATCAGGAAGTTTGAATATAGCATTAAAGGAGACTGCTATATAGGTATTATATAGAACGTATAGAGTCCCCTCGCAATTGGCAAAAATCAACCAAATGTCAACCCATCCTGTTTCAGAAAATGTACACAAAGAGGGGATTATTATCATATCTGGTGGGACTATTACAGAGCGAGAGATATTGGATTGACAAATTACACACTGGCCCCTAATGGGTTAAACGAGGAATCCAATTGGTCCTGCTTCCTATAAATGCATCAAGCTGTACATAATTGCTGATATTTTTGACTTTTTAAAGCTTTGTATCTTATTGCTACTATTTTCTGACAATGTACCTCTTCATGTAACCGTTTTATTCTTTGTATCTGCTTGCCTCTAGTTCCTTCGTGATTATAGCATCACCGTGGGCTTTCTACTACTGTTCTCATGTGTCTATGGAAGAAATAACAAGGCAACCGACAAATCTACCATTGTAATCACAAGTTTTATCTATGGGATAGACTTAATGTTTCTATAATTGATTTTATCACTGTAAGATCATTATTTATAGCATAGACTTTTATATGTTCACCTAAATACCCAAACACTCTGATAATGTGTCAGAGTGGCCCACAGCACCTGTGAGCGGGTGGGGCCTAGGCACCCGTGAGTGGGCAGGGCCACAACATCCACGTGTGGGCGGGGCCACATGGGGATGTAAAGGAATGGGCCAAGGGGAACCTGCAACTGGAGGGACCATGGGGTCCTTGAGTGGGAGGGACCAGGGGGGCTACAAAGGGGAGGAGACGCAGGGCAGATTGACTGACAGGTTTCAGAGCAGGAAGCGGGAAGTGCAGGGGGCCTGGTGATGCTGCTGCCATATCACACACAAAAATGTAAATATCTTCAAAACTGCAAAATAAACAATGGAAATTGCAAAAATTCCCAGGAGAGCAATTCCTATCAATTTACCTAAAGTCATTTTTGGATCACAATTCCTCTTTAATTCCTGCTATACATAGCTGATATGGGAAAAAACTATAGACTTTAATATCATAAATATTTCTATGGAACTATGAACTATAGTTGTTTTTTATTAAAAAATATAGATGGCAATAAGGAATCATTGTTATCTATGTATCTGCTGTAATGTGTTTATTGGATGTGGTCGGTAATATAACAAATGTCTCTGTCCATTTAATTCCAGAGGAGCTTTAACATTAATCCCACCCACAAGGACCTAATGGGGATCTCAGAGGAAGCGACTGACCCAGTGATGGGGAACAAGGATAAAAACCATCTGAATGAGAGAATCCTGAATCTCACACTGGAGATTATCCACCTGCTGACTGGGGAGGTGAGGGGCTCTGTGAGTGGTGCAGGGGGTGGGGATTATTTGGAATAGTTCTACCTACTGTCCATAGAGTTGATAGTTTATTTCTCTTGGGGCAGTGGCTCCTATTAGCTATGGGCCCCTTCCTGTACAGAGATAATTCTCTCTCCCTCCCAATCCCCAGGACTACATTGTTATGAAGAAGTCTGGGGATGGCGTCCCACAGAGCTGCACTGACTGTATGTTGGAAGGATCCTGCAGGCTCCATCCCCCAACTGTGTCCCATCCGTCTCGCTCCGTCATACAGAAGGAAAATGCCAAGAAGATCCTGGACCTCATCTCCAACATCATCCACCTGCTGACTGGAGAGGTGGGTGTGTCCCAATCCGTGATTGGTTAGTAACAGTGGATGATAATCCGTCTCTCTGTCTGGGTGGTGACTGTAACATTGTGTGTTCAGGTTTTGGGGGGTGATTTACCTGTATGTAAGTTTTCATTTTAGGGCTGGACTTGCCCTTTAAACATGAGGCTGTCCGGTACCTTCAGTTATAAGAAGGCTCTACTTAATTTTATACCCTGTGGGGAGCTTTTAGCTCCTTTATCCAAACCTCTCCATTACTTCAAGCTAATCAGAATCCTGTGTTTCCTAACCCCATAGTGACTGTAAATCTGGAACTTGCTGTGGTAAGTACCAATAAGTATGAACCTAGCATGTTATTCTGGATCCTGTATAGGGTCTCAGGATGTCCAGTGGAGCTGTACAGATTGAATTGCACATTGTTGCAGGATTGCCTGGATCTGTGTTCTGATCTGCAGTTTAATACCATTTTGTCTGGATACATACAATACATGTGTTGTGTGAGAGCCCTGCCAGGACAGATGACTGTTGGGCACAGTAACAGTGGCTGCAGCCAGCAGTGCATGTGACAGACTGATCATGTGGTCCCATAGGGAACTGCATTATTGGCCGTGATTTACTAACTGACCCATTTGTCTGATACGGACGACCGAACTCGGTCACGTCTGGCCGCTCCACACCATCACATATTTCCAGCCGACTAATCCGTGGCACTATTGGTTCGTTACTGGTGTTTACCCAGCCTTAAGGTTCGTACACACATGCGATTGCGGGTGCCAATCCGTGACGTACGATGTGTACGAACGGCCAACAATCGTGCCATGTATGGGCACTTTAGCGGCTAAAATGGCCGTTCTGCTGATACACGCCACAAATATAATCCGAAACGGCCGTTCGCACACGTTATGCGTCGGCACCGGCAATCGCATGTGTGCACGAACCTTTAGACTTTATAGGTTATAACTGCCAGGTAGGTGGTATTTGGAAGTGAGTGCAAATATGGTAAAGTTTATGACTCTAACAGGGAGATTCACCCAGAGGCACAAGCTTGTAACTTACTTTGAAACGACCACACGAGTGCCTCTTCTGGTACTCGCGCTGCCGCCGCAAAGCGGGCATTAACGTTGCGCCAACTAATCGACCCATATAATGCTTCCCTAATCCAATAGTCTAATAGCTATGGATGTAAGGGAAGGGAAGATGAATCACTTGCATGTTCAAACCCTTGGGTAGGAAACGCTAAAGCATGACCGTGGGCTTTTAATGTCTGTAAGTCAGGAAAATGTCTTTATTCCAGGATGTAAGAATCTGTGCAGTTAGGGAATGCTGGAGTTGTAGTTTTAAAACATGTGAAAGGTTCATTAAAACACACTAACTGCAAAACAGAGAATGCTGGATTTGTAGTTTTCAAACATGTGAAAGGTCACAAGCTTAGGCTTGTATTAGATCTAGACAGATGCCTTAGCTACAGGATATTAAACAACTTACTGCAAAAGAGAATGCTGGGAATTGTGGTTTTAAACACGTAAAGGTCACAGATAAACACGCCTGCTCTATACCATTAGGCTGTATTATATCTAGACACATGCCTTTGCCACAGGCAATAAATAAGATACTTTGCATGTCCCCACCCATTTCTTTAAGTGAGAAATATGTGTTTATATGTTAGATTATTAAGGCAATGCTCTTATAATAACATGATTCTATGGAGGTACCTTCTGTTATAAGAAAGCTCTATTTCATTTTATACTCTGTGTGGAGCTTTTAGCTCCTCTATCCACACCTCTCACTAACATGTATATTCAATCAGTATCCTGTGCTCCCAAGTCCTAACCCCATAGGTTAGTTAAACTGTGTGTGGTAAATACTAATAAATATGAACCTTGCATGTTAATCAGGATACTGTATAGGATTTAAGGTGGCCATACATATATCTGATTTTACTTATCCAACCAAGCGCTCATGCAATATTAGTTTGATCTTGCCAGAACCACCTTTCCCATTCTTCTATGCCACAGCCAGGCGGTTCTGGCAGGATCGGTCTAATGTCGCGGGAGCGCTCAGTCGGGAAAGTAAAATCGGATATATGTATGGGCTGCTTTTGATTGCCCAAAGGTGCTGTTTAGATTGCCTGGGTCAGTTCTCAGACCTGCAGGTTTATTCCACATAGACCCTCTATATTTTAGCTGGCAGGTAGTATAGGTAAGGGAGGATATAAGTGTGTGTTTGTTCATTTAATATGATGCGATTATTTGTTTGTTTTTTTAGGACCTTCAAACTAATTTTATTATTTCCCCCCTGGATGTTTCCTGATGGTTCCTGTGAGCACTGCAACTACACACAGCAAAACATACACACATAATTTCCACTGTGCACCAACGGGCACACTTTTGCTAGTTCATATATATAACGGAACATGGTTTCTTACATCAGGTCTGGGAACCCATTGGGAAACACCCACAAGTAATTTATGAGCTGATTTTAATTTGATCTAATTTTGTTTTCTGCTTTCTCTGATACCATTTTATATGGGACAAGGGAAACACATTATCTATAATACATTCCACATACAGATTATTATGTGAACTTGTATAATAATAATAATGTATCATCTGGATTATTTATCTACTTGCCGATCTATAAAGGATCAGAATGATTTTCCATGTTTGTATCATTTACAGATTGTGACTATGAAGATAACAGTGATACTAAACCTAATCTGGAAACAAATTTGTGCTGTGAGAATAAACCAAGTGAGATTGTGGATGAGGAAACAGAAGAAAATTTCCCAAATGGTGACATTTCTCCAACTGATAAGGAAACTGTAACCAGCTGTATATCAAATGGTATTAAAGAGGAGATGGAATCATGGGAAGGAGAATGTTCAGATTGTACCATTAATCCACTTACACCCTTACATCCTACCTATCTGGTAACCAGCACAGTATATGGTATCTATATATCTATATATGATAAATCTACCCTTACATCCTACCTATCTGGTAACCAGCACAGTATAGGATTGTTTTATTTGCACTGCACACGTCTCACTCCAGCACTTATACCCATTCCATTGTATCTGTATGTTACCCACCTAACTAGATTGTAAGCTCTATGGGGCAGGGACCTCATTACCTCTTGTGGTAAACCTCTAGCACTTCTATTGATATAGATATTATATTTTATTACAGTACAGCGATGCTCCCCCTAGTGGCATTATATAAATACATATACATACATACAAAACTGAATAAAATAATATATGTATGTATGTATATTTATTGTCTGGTCATTGGCAGACAATAAAGGTTTGCTAAAAGACTACTATTCAGTGTGACCGGCATTAGCAAGGAACACATAAGCGAGCGCTCGGCCGGAACAAATGTCCGTCAGTCGCGGCTAATTCAATCCGAATTTGCGCACGATCAACCGCGTGGTCCCATAGGGAACGGCACGATCGATCGGGATTTTCCAACACATCTGATCCGGACGATCAAGGTCGGATGCGACCGGCCACCCCACACCAGGAGATATTTTCGGCCGACCGACTGATAGTGCCGTGAATCGGTTGGTCGCCCGAAAATATCTGCTGGTGTGTACCCAGCCTTACGTATACTATTGATCTGCCCATTCCAGGAACCAACATTAATTCACATCCTGTGTATAAACTAATTATCATGGGAATTATAGGATCCTTTGTAACACAAATGTGGGCCTAGGCACTCCTTCAGGCAATGTGCCAGTAAATACCAGGTGCTGCTTCCCTCAGTCCTCTACCTTCAGGACTCCAAGCTATAGCACAAGAATAAAAAGTTTGATGGAAGCGCACTCTGTTTATCAGAAAATATTCTGTTTATTGCATCACACAAAAATACACAACGTTTCGGAGAAAAGATAACAGTGATACTAAACCTAATCTGGAAACAAATTTGTGCTGTAAGAATAAACCAAGTGAGATTGTGGATGAGGAAACAGAAGAAAATTTCCCAAATGGTGACATTTCTCCAACTGATAAGGAATCCAACCTAAATAACAGCTTGTCAGATAATTATATATCAAATGGTATTAAAGAGGAGATGGAATCATGGGAAGGAGAATGTTCAGATTGTACCATTAATCCACTTAGAGAACAGATACAGGGAACAGATCCATCTACTGATACCATGGGATCCAACCTAAATAACAGCTTGTCAGATAATTATATATCAAATGGTATTATGGGGCTGCGCATGGGACTTTCTATGGGGCTGCGCATGGGACTTTCTATGGGGCTGCGTATGGGACTTTCTATGGGGCTGCGTATTGGACTTTCTATGGGACTGCGTATGGGACTTTCTATGGGGCTGCGTATGGGAGAAAGTCAATCCTTGGCTTATATTTCAATCTGTCTTACTCATTTTTCAGGAAATAAGTACATTGGGTTATGCTCAGATTGGCTTATACTCAAGTATATATGGTACCAAGAAAATAACCACCCTACTGCACAGGAGACTTGGGGGGGGGGGGGGGGAATCATTGTCTCTGACTTCAAAAGCTATAGGAAAATAGTTATTTAATACAAACATCTGTTGGAACTGTTAACATGTCACTGTTTGTCAGAGTTCACCAGTGTAAAGCCTCATATACACGTGTGATCACAGGGGCTGACCCAAGGTGCACAATGTGTATACTTGGCTATTTCAGTCCATTAACCATGCCGTCTATAGGTACTTTGCTGGCCATTTGGTTGAAGATCCACCCGGCTGGGCAACAACATCACTATGTACAATAGACCAGCCTTGTTTAATGCTTTCATCTGTACAAATATATAGATCTATAAGGACGTTCCAGTCTGCAGTATTGTATAAGGCCCAGTACACACAGGATTCCTGGCCTCATAGTTTCTTCTGATTGGTGGAAAATTTAAATTTACCAGCTGACCAATAGTTGTTAATACTGGTGTTGCTGAATGATCAGACATGCTGGTAAAGCAATGCCAATTATACACATTTACATTTATTTTACCTTTTTATATTGAAAAATATCCATTTAGATTTAAAGGCTGCCTCGGTGGAAAGTGGGCGTGGCATTGTGTGTGGGTGTGGTAAAAGTTTTGATAATTTTGTATTTTAAAACCGTTATTTATACAGTTCTCCATTATAATAATATAAAATCATATGTTGGTGCATCTGCTACATTATATTAGAACTTCCACCTTAGAAAATGTTGGCCAAAAGATTTGTAAGCCTGCCATCACGTCAAGGTAGACTCTTTCATCAGGGCTGTAACTAACCTAACAAACTCTATCTAAAGCTAGCCTAACCATATGCAATTCTTTTTAGCAATATCCAACACATCCTTAGAGAAAGGAAAATATATAAAAAATATCTGTAGCAAAGTACAAGGTTGGTAGAGCATTCCGGTAAAATCTGTAGTAGAGCATTCTGGTAAAATCTGTAGTAGAGCGTTCCGGTAAAATCGGTAGTAGAGCAATCTGGTAAAATCTGTAGTAAAGCATTCCGGTAAAATCGGTAGTAAAGCATTCCGGTAAAATCTGTAGTAGAGCGTTCCGGTAAAATCTGTAGTAGAGCAATCTGGTAAAATCTGTAGTAAAGCATTCCGGTAAAATCTGTAGTAGAGCGTTCCGGTAAAATCGGTAGTAAAGCATTCTGGTAAAATCTGTAGTAGAGCCTCTGGTAAATCTGTATAGGCTCTGGTAAATCTGTATTAGAGCAATCTGTTAAACTCTGTAGTAGAGCAATCCTGGTAAAATCTGTATTAGAGCAATCTTGGTAAATTGTAGTATAGGCCATCTGTTAAATCTGAGTTATAGCATTCCCGGTAAAATTTCTGTGTAGAGCATTCCGTAAAATCTGTAGTAGAGCCTTCCGGTAGTCATCTGGTAGTAGAGCATCCGTAAAATCTTATAGAATCATCCTGCTAAAATCTGTAGTAGATCAATCCGGTAAATCTGTAGATAATAGTATCGGGTAAAATCTGTAGGAAAGCATTTTCCGTAAAATCGGGTAGTAAGAGATTCGCGATAAAATCTGTAGTAGAGCAATCGAAGCTGTAGTAAGATCGTAACGTAGTAGAGCACTTATCTGACTCCGGTAAAATCTGTAGTACCCAATAGGTCATATCGGTATGAGAAATCGGTAACGGTCTAGAGCATGTCCGGTGTAAAATCGGTAGTGAGCATACATGTAAATCTGTAGTAGATAGATGATGTGTGCATTCGGTTAAAATCTGTAGTAGAGCCAAGTCCGGTAAAATCTGTAGTGAGCATCTCTAAATCGTGTAAGAATCTCGGTAAAACAGTTGGTAGTAAAGCATTCACGAATGTATTAAGATCGGGAATCTAGTAGAGCATTCCGTCAAAATCGGTAGTAGAGTCACTCCGGTAAATCTAGAGTAGAGAGCAATCCGGTCAATCTGGTAGTAGACGCACAATCTGGCCGGGTAAAAATCGGTAGTAGAAATCCGGTAAATCGGTAGTAGAGCATTCCGGTATAATTTATAAAGCAATCGGTATTGTAGTAAGAGCATATCGCGTAAACGACTGTAGTAAAGTCATTCCCGGTAAAATCGGTGTATAGAAGCATCCGGTAAAATGCTGTAGTACAGCAATCTGGTAAAATCTGGTCAGTAACGGCATTCCGGTAAAATCTGTAGTAGAGCATCTCGTAAAATCTGTAGTTAGAGCAACCTCCGGTTTAAAATCTGTAGTCGAAGCATTCGGTCAAATCGGTAGTAGTAAGCCTTCCGGGTAAAGATCTGTTAAGTTAGAGACAATCGTAAAATCTGTAGTAGAGCATATCCACGAGTAAAATCTGTAGTGCAGAGCATTAACCGGTAAATATCTGAAGTAGGAGCAATCCGCGTAAAATCTTGTAGGGCTGTAACTGTAGAGCAATCTGGTGAAATCTGTAGTAGAGCATTCTGGTGAAACGGATGACTTGTACATCGTAATGAGCATTCCGGTAAAATCTGGTAGTAGAGCATCGTAAAATGGGTAGTAGAGTCATTTCGGTAAAATCGGTAGTAAGTCAATACGTATTAAGTATCTGTTAGTTTAATCATTTGGTTATTTCATCTGTAGTAGAGCACTCCGGTAAAAATCGGTAGTAGAGCATTCCGGTAAAATCGGTGTCAGAATCGCATAAATCTGTAGTAGAGCATCGGTAATGTAAGAGCATTCTCGGTAAAATCGAGTAGAAGCCATGCTGGTTAAAAATTTGTAGTAGAGCATCTCCGGTAAAAATCGTGTAGTAGAGCATATACGTGATAAAACTGGAGTAAGAGCATCTCTAATTGTAGAGAATTCCGTGTATAAGAAGTGAGCACAATCGTGTGGTACGTCGTCACAATGAATCTGTAGTAGAGCATTCCTTTAAATCCGTGTATAGAATCGGTATGTTAGTAGCGCATTCCGCGTAAAATTGATAGGACTATTGTAATCTGAACATCCGGTAAAATCTGTAGTAGAGGCATTCGTAATCAGGTAATAACAATCGAGATCATCGGTTAAAACTGGTAGTAGAGCATATCCCGTTAAAATCTGGTAAGTAGAGCATTCCGTGTAAAATCGTGTAGTAGAGGCAATCCGGTAAAATCTGTAGTAGAGCATTCTGGTAAAATCTGTAGTAGAGCAATCCGGTAAAATCTGTAGTAGAGCATTCCGGTAAAATCGGTAGTAGAGCATTCTGGTAAAATCGGTAGTAAAGCATTCCGGTAAAATCGGTAGTAAAGCATTCCGGTAAAATTGGTAGTAGAGCAATCCGGTAAAATCTGTAGTAGAGCAATCCGATAAAATCTGTAGTAGAGCATTCTGGTAAAATCTGTAGTAGAGCAATGCGGTAAAATCTGTAGTAGAGCATTCCGGTAAAATCTGTAGTAGAGCATTCCGGTAAAATCTGTAGTAGAGCAATCCGGTAAAATCTGTAGTAGAGCATTCCGGTAAAATCTGTAGTAGAGCATTCCGGTAAAATCTGTAGTAGAGCATTCCGGTAAAATCTGTAGTAGAGCAATCCGGTAAAATCTGTAGTAGAGCATTCCGGTAAAATCTGTTGTAGAGCATTCCGGTAAAATCTGTTGTAGAGCAATCCGGTTCAAACTTTTGGCCAAAACTTTTCAATACGAAAGGTTTTGACCAAACTAAATTAGCAACAGTGAACTAATCCTTTAAACTGTCATTTCAGACACAGCTCCCATTACAACTCTCCACACAAACATATTTTCCCTGCAGCTTAGACCACTGATAATTAACCTATTTGAAAGCTGCACAAGAACAATCATTAATTCCGACTGCCATGCGACGGGTAAAATCCCCAAAATAATCCAAAGTAAAAAAAAATCTATCCCTGTCTTAAAATCCATTATGCCCCATCAGCATAGTAACACACAGACGTGTGTGCATTATTAAACAGCTTGGACATTATTATTAAATCATATCTATATATACAATTCATACTAGACAATTATCCTCTGGTGCTGTCAGCGGTTGTGTCCTTTGGCTGCTGTTGGGGATAGTTGTCAAAAGCGCCCCGCAAACTAGGTGGGCCCTGCAGACTAGAAGGGGCTAGCACAAAGGGAGGGTCCTGGAGACCAGGAGGGCCCTGTAGATAAGGAGGACCCTGCAGACCAGGGGAGGCCTGGACACCAGGGGGTGCTGCAGACAAGGAGGGCCCCTCAGATCAGGGGGCCCTTGGAAATCAGGAGGACCCTGCAGACCAGGGAAGGGCATGTAAACCAGGAGGGCCCTGGAAATCAGAAGGGCCCTGCAGACCAGAGGGAGACATGCAGACCAGGAGGGCCCTGCAGACCTGGGGTCCCCTGGAAACCAGGAGGTCCTTGCAGTCCAGGGGGCCCCTACAGACCAGGAGAGCCCTGCAGACCAGGAGAGCCCTGCAGACCCTGGAAACCAGGATGGCCCTGGAGATCAGGAGGGCCTTGCAGTCCAGGGGTGCACACAAACCAGGAGGGCCCTGGAGTTGGAGACCAGGGGCCATGCAGACCAGGAGGGACCTGGAGACCCCCCCCACACCCCAATTCTCACCAAGCCAGTCTTCGTTACTCCCACAGTGATGCTTAGTGCTGACACAGGGAAAGCAGTGTGTCAGCACTAAGCAGCAGCACTGTCGCTGTGGGAGTAAGAAGGACTAATTTGGTGAGAATTCGGCCAGGCATTCGGGAAGTTGCTCACCTGCTGCACTGATCTCCGGTCAGCTCCTGTACTGCCTGCCCCCAACACAGACCAGGGGGCCCCAAGCATTGGGCACGTAAGTGATGTCACTTGCGCAGAGCGGAACACTTTGCTTAATCACTTTGGTTCTGAACTTCTGTCCGACCCCGGACTTCTACATTGAGGCTTTCCAGCCTACTACAGCTGCTGTGAATTGGGTTCCTAGACTCCCGACCGACACTGGCGCTCGTGCCTCTTAAGGTTCTAACGGCGCTAATAAAAGGGGAGGATTCTGGGAAATGCCGCCTATTAGGTTTTTCTTACTTGGGGTGCCGCCATGAGCAACTTTTCCAAGTTGCTTCATGGTAGGAGAGGCGCTGGTGGGAAGACTGGGGAAAGGGCTCCCCTGCGCATGTCACACTACCTTCCAGAGGCTACATAAGAGGCAGAAACCTTAGGACAGAAAGACACCTCCTACTCTTCAGTTTCCTGGACTTTGGGCAAGCACTGCAGGAGAACCATAATGATGTGTAATGGCTGATCAGGATAAAAACATTGCATGGGTTTTCGGCCAGACGTGACTGACACCCGAACGTTCATTTGTTCATCCGAACCAGACGTATGGACCGCACACTCGATCGCAGCGAACTGTCTGCCACAGATACTTTTGCCATGATTGACAGTCCTTTATGGAGTAAAGAACTGGAAGGTGTGTACCCAGGGCATATCTACCCTCCAAGCAAGATGGCTTTAAAAGATAGGTAGGTCCCTTTTAAATGAAGCAAAACCAACTTGGCATCTGACATCTGTAGCATAACTACAACTCCTACTGTGTTTCTATTTCACTCCTGTGCTTCTGCAGACTAGCAGGAGAATGGCGTCACTGCAACACGTTCCCTTCCTCATTGGTTGCAAGCGTGATTGGAACGCTGTGTGCTCTGGTATCTCCCCACCCCCCTTCCAGGAAGCATCAATTCTGGCTTTGACCTTATGCCCACTTTCTTCAGCCAATCAGCCCACTTCCCTCCAACCAAGGCTGATTTCAGAAACCAATGAGATTGCTCTATTTTCTGCAATCTCTTAGGCTGAGGCCAAACTGCAACGCACAGGAAACCGGTGCACAAAATCGCGAGCGTTATCGATTCTTGTGCATTTTGCGCATGCGATTTTGACGTTTTCCATTATGGAAACACATGCGTTAACGCACCAAAAAGGGTAAACGCATGGGTTACCATAACGCGAACGGACGCGCAATCTCTATCCTGCTTATATCCATATCTCCATCTCAGTGTGGAGCTGCTATACTGCTATGTGACAGAGATGGAGATATGTATATAGGCAGGAAAGAGATGGTGTGGAGCTGCCATACTGCTACGTGAGAGAGATGGAGATATGTAAATAGGCAGGATAGAGATGCTGTGGAGCTGCCATGCTGCTATGTGACACAGAGATGGAGATGTGGAAATAGGCAGGATAGAGATAGTGTGGAGCTGCCATACTGCTATGTGACACAGAGATGGAGATATGTTTATAGGCAGGATAGAGATAGTGTGGAGCTGCCATACTGCTATGTGACAGAGATGGAGATATGTATATAGGCAGGATAGAGATGGTGAGGAGCTGCCATACTGCTATGTGACACAGAGATGGCTTCTGTGGCTACACCCAAAAGACAAAGTAGACCTACAAGTAGAGGTATATAGGCAGGATAGAGATGGTGTGGAGCTGCCATGCTGCCCCTATGGGGTAGGTAATTGCCCAGTAGCCCTATTAGGCTATTACCTATCCAATGTGCAGTGCATGCCTTGGTAGCAGAATGCTGGGAGTTGTAGTTTCTTAACATGTGAAGGTTTGCCATTACTGCTATATAGGTTTTGGCACCAGCAGCCCCATACAGGAAGTTTATCATTCCCTGTACACAGCAGTGAGATAGAGGGTAACAATGTCTCCCCCCAAACAGAAATGGGATCAGTATAACTTAGTTACTCCCTCCTGCTCCGCTATGGAGATCACAGCACAGAACAGTTCAGGGAGGGGGCGGCGCCACATAGACAGTAAAGCCGCCTACTGACTGAGTCATGGGCCATGCAGCAGACACGCCCTGTACCCTGTTTGTCTTCTCTATCTAGGAGACTGGATGAATGCAGTATTGCAGGGGGGGGGGGGATTTTCTTCCTCTCACTCTCTGGGCCCCTTCCAAGTCCGGGCCCCATACTGGAGTACCCCTTTCCCCCACCTGATGGCTGATTCTCTAATACTCACTATTCACTATTCTCTATTACTAACATGGACACACATTTTAGTAACAATGAGGAGAGAGGAGTCCGATACAAGAGGATATAAAGTCATAGTGCAAGTAATATATATATATAACATTATCAATGCAAATCAGAAACGTGAACTGAACCTTTATATGTCCTAATCTATGTTCCCAGAACACATATCACTGGGTGATCTGACAGTTCTATTTGTGCCCCTCCAATCTCTGACCAGAGAAATATTGATACTAGCTATATTGGGATAGTTAGAAATTCTACTTATAAATCTAGAAAAACCATAGGCTCTGACCTGTGATGCACGATGTGTACAAACGGCGTTTTGGGCAATAATCGTCCCGTGTATGGGCACTTTATCGGCCAAAAATGCCCGCTCGTTCAGAGATCTGCACGCTGGATCGGGCATCGAAGTGCCCATACACGGGGCGATTGTCAGTAGAAACGGCCGTTCATATACATTGTGTCGCGGGTCGGCACCCACGCGTTCGCACTTGTGTATGAACCATGAGGGTCTCCGTGAACAAACCCCAAGAAAATCCATTTCTCATTCAGCTCTAATATGAATTACTGTAGTAAAAAGTAAAGGTGCCCGTACACTACAGCTTGTCTGCCAATGTTCCGGGCACTGCCACTCACTTTATTACTGGCGATACTGGTATAACGTCAATTGTAAACCATTATCCACCAGGGAATATCTGTTGTATTCAATTAGATCAACTGGACTTGAAATGTAGTTCTTGAAGACGTTTCGCTAGTCATCCGACTGGCTTTCTCAATTCAGAATGACTTGTACAAGAATCTGTGGCAATTATGTATACAACAGATATACCATGACCTGGATGAATGAGAACCTTCACAAGCACCACCAGGGAATGTTACAGGAACATCGACAGGCAAGAACCACTGGGCAATAGATGTTACAGCCAATTCAACATTCATCAGATTGAACATTGTATCAGGTGTAATCCTTACCTAGTACAGGGATGGGAACCTGCAGCGAGCCATGGGGTTGGAAACTACAACTCCCAGCATTCTTTAATTACAAATGCCAGTAGGTGGTATTGCTAAATCTTGATACTGTGCCTTTAATAATCATAAATTTACGACTCTGTACAATTATGTGGTCATACAATTAGCGATCGTACAATTACGACTCTGTACAATTATGTGGTCATACAATTAGCGATCGTACAATTACAATCTCTAAAGTACATTTGTGATCACAATCATGGCCTCACAAGTGAGACTGGGATTATATTGAATGGTCAGTGTTCTACATTATAGTGGCAGCCACAAGGATTTTAAGGTCTTTGCTCACTTTCCCTCCCATTTCTGTTAGTTACCAATGTATAAAAGGTACCGCAGCCTACCCCCAACTGCCATGTTTATTTGTTTAATAAAAGCCCCAGGAAACAACTTGCTATCCTTTGTTTTCTCAGGCTCTTTACTCTGTTGATTACCCGTTCTTGGAAGTAGCAATTGGGGCCAGACCAGCAGTCACATCTATTATTGGCTGAAAGTCAGACAATCACAGATGCAGAGAGCCGAGGTAACAAAACTTGGTTAGTCTATTTCTGTGCTTTTTTTTGAATATAAACATGATGGTTGGAGTTGAGGGGCGTTTTTCAATACTACAGAAATTATCTTTTATTGCTAGAAGCACCATTAAGGGTGTTAATGTCATCTGTGAATTTATTTGAAAGGGGTTATTGTTATAATCCATATAGTGTTGATATGAGGAATGGACAATCTTATTGAAGGTAACCAATAAATAAGAATATATTTTGGATCATATTTGTAGTGCTGATTCTCTATTAAAGGTCTAGATCCAGACATATATGGGCTATAAAGGTGGGGTTAGTTTTATTAGTATACCGGAACACTGTAATAAGTTTACTACAAGACTGAATGAAATACATTGAAAGGTGGTGCCGAGACCTTTATATGTGCAAACCCAGTTCCACACGTGATGCACGTATGTGATGTAAGGACAAAAGCTTTTTCACTTTTTAATATCACCAGAGCTCTTTTGCACATTGACATCCACAGTTGCCAGATGAGCCAAGAGACCTAGCTCAGTGCAAGTGATGCAATAAATTAGAGATGATAATTGCACACGTTTTTTGCACCAAAATTAAATCTTTTTCAATTGTGGCTTTAAAGCCGCGCAAAAGGTTGCAACTTACGATGCAATAACCGTCTCAAAGTGGTTACTACATCGCAGGAACAAGTGCAGGTCAGTTGAGATAGGGAAATTTATTGCACCAGTGTCTTTGAATGTGATAAAACACCTGGGCAATTTATTTAAAATTCCTTGAAAGCTGGTTAGTTGATTTACCGTGGCTTTATTTTGACAAAGAGAAAGGTGTTGCCCAATGCACTGTTTGTGCCAATTTCCCTACTTTGGCGGACGAGAAATCAAAAGTTGTGGAAGTATTTACCGGTCTGTTCAAGGTGGAAACTTTAAAAAAAAATCACAGCTTCTCTTCACAACATAAAAATGTGTCGCAGCTCAGTTAGCACTGCCAGAACCAGAAGCTACTCCACTTGCATAGAGTTTTATAAAGATGGATACGAAAATGTTTGAGCATTTAAAGACATATGGTGTTGAGCATATGGTGTTTTATATTATATAGCAGCAAACAACAAACCATTTAGTGACATTGAACAGCTCTTGGTTTTGGCAGATACATTCTAAGTTAATGTCTAAAAGGGCATCTCCACCCCTCCTAGAAAATTTTAGTATAATATAGTGCACCCCCCAAAATTCCTTTTAGGCTATACTTACATTTAGCAGATCTGCACACACAGTTGGATATTTACCTTTAAAACCCTCAATCCAGCGTCTCTTGGTCCCGCCTCCTCCACTACTGCAGTGTGCCCTTTACACGTTCAATCAGCTGCATTGGAGGCTCGAATGGTAATGGCCATTAGCCATTGGTCATGATATCCTTGTCATGGCTGTGACTGGTTGCCTTTACTCAGAAATAGCAGGGAGCCATGCCAGTGGATCGGGGATTTTAAATGTGAATATCTAATTACATATAAATGTAAAGTATAGCCTAATGGGGTTTTGGGGGGGGGTACTACATTATGCTAAACAATTCTAGGAGGGGTGGAAATGCTCTTTAAGTGCATATGGAATCGTAAAAGGTGCCAGGAGTTTATATCACACATGGCACCTGTAATGCAACATGATCTTGTTAAAGAACTGCAAGGCCAGAAATGAGTTAGCTTGCCACTGCTCATAGGCAATTATCCAATGGTTGGAAAACAAAACACTAATTGGGGTAGGAACTGATGGTGCAGCAACTATGATTGGGGGAATAAATGGTCTTGTAGCAAAGATACAGAGCAAATTGTGCCACCTTGTTGACATCCATTGTATTACACACTTACTGAACATGAGTGTTCCTGACTTTACAAAATAATGTGTCTTCTATCAATGATACATACATTGATGGTGTATAAAGGAAGCTGTATAAATTTGGTCAATACTCTCCTAAAAGAATGCAGCAGCTAAAAATACAGCAGAAATCCTTGAAAATCAACTCTAAATATGTTGGTATTTAATCAATGTGAGTTGGGTGGTGAGCAAAATGGGTACACTGGAAGCACTAGTGCAAAACATTAGGTGTATAGTACCACTAGTGCAAAACATTAGGTGTGTAGTACCACTAGTGCAAAACATTAGGTGTGTAGTACCACTAGTGCAAAACATTAGGGTGTGTACACTAGTGCAAAACATTAGGTGTGTAGTACCACTAGTGCAAAACCATAGGCTGTGTAGTATACCACTAGTGCAAAACATTAGGTGTTGTAGTTACCACTAGTGGCAAAACATAGGTGTGTAGTACCATAGTGCAAAACATTAGGTGTGTAGTACACAGTGAAAATAGGGTGTAGTACCATAGTGCAAAACATTGGGTGTGTAGTACACTAGTGGCAAAACATTAGGTGTGTAGTACCACTAGTGCCAAAACATTAGGTGTTGTAGTACCACATAGTGCAAAAAAATTAGGTGTGTAGTACCACTGTGCAAAACATTAGGTGTGTAGTACCACTAGTGCAAAACATTAGGTGTGTAGAGTACCACTAGTGCAAAACATTAGGTGTTTGTGGTACCACTAGTGCAAAACATTAGGTGTGAGTACCCATAGTGCAAAAACATAGGTGTGTGTAGTACCACTAGTGCAAAACATTAGGTTGTAGTCCACTAGTGCAAAACATTAGGTGTGTAGTACCACTAGTGCAAAACATTAGGTGTGTAGTACCACTGTGCAAAACTTAGGTTGTTGTAGTACACTAGTGCAAAACTTAGGTGTGTAGTACCACTAGTGCAAAACTTAGGTGTGTGTATTAGTAACTAGTGCAAAACTTAGGTGTGTAGTGACCACTAGATGCAAAACTTTAGGGGGTGTAGTACCACTAGTGCAAAACTTTAGGTGTGTAGTAACCATAGTGCAAAACTTAGTGTGTGTAGTACCACTAGTGCAAAATTTAGGTGTGTAGTACCACTAGTGCAAAACTTAGGTGTGTAGTTCACTAGTGCAAAACTTAGGGTGTAGTCACTAGTGCAAAACTTTAGGTGTGTAGTTCCACTAGTGCAAAACTTTAGGTGTGTAGTTCCACTAGTGCAAAACTTTAGGTGTGTAGTTCCACTAGTGCAAACATTAGGTGTGTAGTCCTAGTGAAAACTTGTTGTAGTTCCACTAGTGCAAATTAGTGTAGGTGCTAGTGCAACTAGGTTGTAGTCCACTAGTGCAAACTTTAGGTGTGTAGTTCACTAGTGCAAAACTTTAGGTGTGTTAGTTCCACTAGTGCAAAAATTTAGGTGTTGTAGTCCACTAGTGCAAAACTTAGGTGTGTAGTACCATAGTGCAAAACTTTAGGTGTGTAGTTCCACTAGTGCAAAACTTAGGTGTGTAGTCCACAGTGCAAAACTTAGGTGTGGTGTTCCACTAGTGCAAACTTTAGGTGTGTAGTCCACTAGTGCAAAAATTAGGTGGTAGTACACTAGTGCAAAACATTAGGTGTGTAGTTACCACTAGTGCAAAACTTTAGGTGTGTAGTACCACGTAGTGCAAAACTTTAGGGTGTGTAGTACCACTTGCAAAACTTTAGGTGTGTAGTACCACTAGTGCCAAAACTTTAGGTGTGTGTGTACCACTAGTGCAAAACCTTAGGTGTGTAGTACCACTAGTGCCAAAACTTAGGTGTGTAGTACCACTAGTGCAAAAACTTAGGTGTGTAGTACCACTAGTGCAAAACTTAGGTGTTGTAGTCCACTAGTGCCAAACTTTAGGTGTGTAGTTCCATAGTGCAAAACTTAGGTGTGTAGGTCACATAGGGACAAACTTTAGGTGTGTAGTTCCACTGTGCAAAACTTAGGTTGGTAGTCCACTAGTGCAAAACTTAGGTGTGTAGTTCACTAGTGCAAAACTTAGGTGTTGTAGTCCACTAGTGAAAACTTATTGTGTCACTAGTGCAAAAACTTAGGTGTGTAGTCCACTAGTGCAAAACTTTAGGTGTGTAGCTACACTAGTGCAAAAACTTTAGGTGGTGTAGTTCCACTAGTGCAAAAATTTAGGGGTGTAGTTCCACTAGTGCAAAACTTTAGGTGTGTGTAGTTCCACTAGTGCAAACTTTAGGGTTGTAGTTCCACTAGTGCAAAACTTTAGGTGGTGTAGTACCATAGTGCAAACTTAGGTGTGTAGTTCCACTAGTGCAAACTTTAGGTGTGTAGTCCACAGTGCAAAAACTTTAGGTGTGTGTAGTTCCACTAGTGCAAAAACTTTAGGTGTGTAGTTCCACTAGTGCAAAACTTTAGGTGTGTAGTTCCACTAGTGCAAAACTTAGGTGTGTAGTTCCACTAGTGCAAAACTTTAGGTGTGTAGTTCCACTAGTGCAAAACTTTAGGTGTGTGTTAGTTCCACTAGTGCAAAACTTTAGGTGTGGTAGTTCCACTAGTGCAAAACTTAGGTGTGTGTTCCACTGTGCAAAAATTTAGGTGTGTAGTTCCACAGTGCAAAAATTAGGTAGTGCTGTGTAGTTCCATAGTGCAAAACTTAGGTGTGTAGTTACACTAGTGCAAAATTTAGGTGTTTGTAGTTCCACTAGGGCAAAACTTTAGGTGTGTAGTTCCACTAGTGCACAACTTGAGTGTGTAGTTCCACTAGTGCAAAACTTTAGGTGTGTAAGTTCCACTAGTGCAAAAACACTTTAGGTGTGTAGTCCACTAGTGCAAAACTTTAGGTGTGTAGTTACAATAGTGCAAAACTTTAGGTGTGTAGTTCCACTAGTGCAAAACTTAGGTGGTAGTTCACTATGTGCAAAACTTTAGTGGTGAGTTCCACTAGTGGCAAAAACTTTAGGTGGTAGTTCAACTAGTGCAAAACTTTAGGTGTGTAGTTCCACTAGTGCAAAACTAGGTGTGTAGTTCCACAGTGCAAAAACTTTAGGTGTGTAGTCACTAGTGCAAAACTAGGTTGTGTGTAGTTCCACTAGTGCAAAACTTTAGGTGTGTAGTTTCACTAGTGCAAAACTTTAGGTGGTAGTTCCACTAGTGCAAAACTTTAGGTGTGTAGTTCCAATAGTGCCAAAACTTTAGGTGTGTAGTCACTAGTGGCAAATTTAGGTGTGTAGTTCCACTAGTGCAAAATTTAGGTGTGTAGTTCCACTAGTGCAAAACTTTGAGGTGTGTTCCACAGTGCAAAAACTTTAGGTGTGTAGTTCACTAGTGCAAAACTTAGGGGGTTGTTTCCACTAGTGCAAAACTTATTGGTGTGTAGTTCCACTAGTGCAAAACTTTAGGTGGTAGTTTCACTAGTGCAAAACTTTAGGTGTTGTAGTTCCACAGTGCAAAACTTAGGTGTGTAGTTCCACTAGTGCAAAACTTAGTGTGTTGTAGTTCCACTAGTGCAAAAATTTAGGTGTGTAGTTCCACTAGTGCCAAAAATTAGGTGTGAGTTCCACTAGTGCAAAATTTAGGTGTGTAGTTCCACTAGTGCAAAAAACTTAGGTGTTTGTAGTTTCCACTAGTGCAAAACTTTAGGTGTGGTAGTCCACTAGTGCAAAATTTAGGTGTGTAGTTCACTAGTGCACAAAACTTTAGGTGTGTAGTCCATTAGTGCAAAATTAGGTGTGTGTAGTTCCACTAGTGCAAAACTTTAGGTGTTGTGTGTACATAGTGCAAAAATTAGGTTGTAGTTCCACTAGTGCAAAACTTAGGTGTGTAGTTCCACTAGTGCAAAACTTTAGGTGTGAGTTCCACTAGTGCAAAACTTTAGGTGTGTAGTTCCACTAGTGCAAAACTTTAGGTGTGTCAGTTTCCACTAGTGCAAAACTTAGGTGTTTGTAGCACTAGTGCAAAACTTTAGGTTTGAGTTCCACTAGTGCAAATTAGGTGTGTAGTTCCACTAGTGCAAAACTTTAGGTGTTGTAGTTCCAAGTGCAAAACTTAGGTGTGTAGTCCACTAGTGCAAAACTTTAGGTGTGTAGTTCCACTGTGCAAAACTTTAGGTGTGTAGTTCCACTAGTGCAAAACTTAGTGTGTGTAGAGTTCCACTAGTGCAAAACTTTAGGTGTGTAGTTCCATAGTGCAAAACTTTAGGTGTGTAGTTCCACTAGTGCAAAACTTTAGAGGTGTGTAGTTCCACTAGTGCAAAACTTTAGGGTGGTAGTTCCACTAGTGCAACATTTAGTGTGTGTAGTTCACTAGTTGCAAAACTTAGGGTGTGTAGTTCCACTAGTGCAAAACTTTAGGTGTGTATGTATCCACTAGTGCAAAACTTTAGGTGGGTAGTTCCACTAGTGCAAAATTTAGGTGTGTGTAGTCCACTAGTGCAAAACTTTAGGTGTGTAGTTCCACTAGTGCAAAAATTTAGGTTGGTAGTTCCACAGTGCAAAACTTTAGGTGTGTAGTTTCCATAGTGGCCAAAACTTTAGGTGTGTAGTTCACATAGTGCAAAACTTAGGTGTGTATGTCCACTAGTGCAAAACTTTAGGTGTGTTTGTGTTCCACTAGTGCAAAAACTTTAGGTGTGTAGTTCCACTAGTGCAAAACTTAGGTGGTTAGTTCCACTAGTGCACAAAACTTTAGGTGTGTAGTTCCACTAGTGCAAAACTTTGGTGTGTAGTTCACACTAGTGCAAAACTTTAGGTGTGTGTAGTTCCACTAGTGCAAAACTTAGGTGTGGAGTTCACTAGTGCAAAACTTAGGTGTGTAGTTCCACTAGTGCAAAACTTTAGTGTGTATGTAGTTCATAGTGCAAAACTTAGGTGTGTAGTTCACTAGTGCAAAACTTTAGGTGTGTAGTTCACTAGTGCAAAATTAGGTGTGTAGTTCCAAGTGCAAAACTTTAGGTGTGTAGTCCACTAGTGCAAAACTTAGGTGTGTAGTTCCACTAGTGCAAAACAGTTAGGGTGTGTAGTTCCATAGTGCAAAACTTTAGGTGTGTAGTTCCACTAGTGCAAAAACTTTAGGTTGTGTAGTTACAATAGTGCAAAACTTTAGGTTGTAGTTCCACTAGTGCAAAAAACTTAGGTGTGGTGTCCACTAGTGCAAAACTTAGGTGTTGTAGTCCACTAGTGCAAAACTTTAGGTGTGTAGTTCACTAGTGCAAAAACTTTAGGTGTGTAGTTTCCACTGGCAAAACTTAGGTGTGTAGTTCCACTAGTGCAAAACTTGGTGTGTAGTTCCACTAGTGCAAAAACTTTAGGTGTTGTAGTTCCACTAGTGCAAAACTTTAGGTGTGTAGTTCCACTAGTGCCAAAACTTTAGGTGTGTGAGTTACACTAGTGCAAAAATTTAGGTGTGTAGTTCCACTAGTGCAAAACTTTAGGTGTGTAGTTCCACAGTGCAAAATTAGGGTGTAGTCCACTGATTGCAAACTTTAGGTGTGTTGTAGTTCCACTAGTGCAAAACTTTAGGTGTGAGTTCCACGTGCAAAACTTTAGGTGTTGTAGTTCCACTAGTGCAAAACTTTAGGTGTGTAGTACCACTAGTGCAAAACTTTAGGTGTGTAGTACCACTAGTGCAAAACTTAAGGTGTGAAAGTAAATTAAGTGAAAAGATCCCAGATTCAGCTACTGCTAGGGGTCTATTAAACAGGCTAAACATTTCAAATTTGTTGCGCTTTATCCTTTTGAATTTTTTAACAATTTTAAAAATCTTTTTTATTTCAAAAAACATATTCAGTTGAAAGTACCGTGGAAGTCCATGTGAAGATTGTCATATCATCATTATCGCACTGAAGGATCCACCTGGGCACAATGAAGACATATTAGTAAGTAATACAACACTAACAGGAGTGTACCAAGAGGTAGAACTCAGGAGAGAGTTCCAATGCAAGCACGGCATTTAAAGGGGAAGTTCAGTGTAAATACATGTACTTTTCAGAATAAAGAGCAGTATTTTCCCATCCCAATGACCTAAATGCCAATTCAGCATTGTGCTCTGTTGTTATAAATAAATGCAACCGAAATACGACTTCCTGTTTGCAGGACCCCTGGTAGAGACCGTTATTGTTTTGCCCTTGACCCCAGCGGGTTAATTCAGTTTGTGGTAGAGATCTGAGCATGTTTGACCCATCCAACACCAATCAGTAGAAATTACTGTTAGGGACATTCCAAGGAAGTGGTGCATTCGGGAAGAAGGACCGTGTAGAACCTGAAATCAGCTCACTAATGTCAACAGCAGGGGAACAGCAAAGGGTATGAAAATCAATGATTTTACATATGGGAGATAATATGTAGAATAACTAAGAAGAAGTCACACAAACTAACAATGTAACAAATATTGATCATTTCCACTGAACTGGCCCTTTAAAGCAGACAAAGAGAAAATCCTGAACAGAAGGATACATTTCCTTAACAGCGTTTTGTGAGGTACCATGACAGTATCCACAGCTACAAATGAGTGTTTGATACCTTCACATGGCCTATAGGGAAGAACATTGAAATGTTTGGAAATAAGGACATTGTTGCAATAGTTCAACATATTCACGCCCATGAGACCCTAAAAAAGGCCTCTCTAAGGAAGAGGTCTCCAATAAAATCCTGGATGAGGGGTGTGAAGTCCCACTAGGAGCTGTTCTGTCCACTTGCATTTTCCCATCGGCAATGACACTTTATTTTTAATGGAAATCACAGGAACCAGTTCCCACTCTGTGTGTTGTGTTTTGATCCTTTAGTCACTTGCATGGGTGCACGACTTTTGTTCTGTGTCTGTTCCTGTCCATTTTGCGATTCAAGTCTATGGGACCACAGAGAAAAGAGCGGACAGACGGACACACGTGCACTACTAATGCGTTTTTCCCACAGTAGTAATTGGAAAACGCGGACACAAAATCACACTTCCTTCTTCAATCCGATGCAGTGGGACCTAGCCAGTAAATTCCTTGGACAGGTCATGTCACACAGTGTTAAGCCTCATACACACATCTGATTGGATACCCGACGAACAACCCGCACGCACGGTAAACTGGCGTTCTGGGCGATTTTGGCACATGTTCATACGTTCGCTTGGGCATCATCTGCCGACCCGTCATGGCGGACCAACTAACGTCGCCCAAGGGAACGCATGCACACGTGTGACGATCGTCGCTTCCAGGCTTGGCTCTCAGGCGTCCTATCGGATGTGTGTACGGACTTTTAAATACAGTGAATGTTTCCTCTTCTGTCCCTTTGTCCGTAGTTGCAGTGCTGTCCGTATCCACTGCATCCTGTGAAAGGGGGTCCAGTTCAATCAACATTATAAAAGTCATTTTACGCCTTCATTGACAGCAGATTTAACCCTTAAAGTGCAGCAGATCGTAAATTTTACGATTTCGGTACCAAGCAAACAGGGAAAATTGATCATAAAATTTAGAATCTGGGCACTTTACAGAGTTAACTCTGTACCGTGTACATTACCAGCTGTTAGGCTAATCTGTACGTTACATACCGCTGTAGCGCTTAACTCTGTACGTGTACATTACCAGCTATAGCCGCTTAACTTGTACCGTGTAAATTACCGCTTTATGCGCTTAACTCTGCACCGTGTACATTACCAGCTGTAGCGCTTAACTCTGCACCGTGTACATTACCAGCTATAGCGCTTAACTCTGTACCGTGTACATTACCAGCTATAGCGCTTAACTCTGTACCGTGTACATTACCAGCTATAGCGATTAACCTGTACCGTGTACATTACCAGCTATAGCGCGTAACTCTGTACACGTGTACATTACCAGCTATAGCGCTTAACTCTGACGTGTAAATTACCAGCTATAGCTCTTAAATCTGCAACGTGTAACATTACCAGCTGTCGCGCTTTAACTCTGCACCGTGTTACATTACCGCTTATAGCGCTTAACTCTGCACCGTGTACATTTCCAGCTGTAGCGCTCATTACATCATTAATGCTAATTTCTGGCCACTCATTGCTCCTATATAACATTAGGAGAAATAGTTTATCATGTGCAGAGTGTTAGCTGTTAGAGATTACACAAGTAGAAATTTGACCGCTCACTGAATACACTATCAGGGACAAAAATGTGGGAAACCTTTTGATACCTTACATATTTCTGTGGTACTTAACTATGAACTATATTTGCTTTTGCATTAAAGAAATATAGTATGAATAACTGTTATCTATGTATCTCTTTTTCTGTAATGTGTTTATTGGATGTGGTCGGTCATATAACAAATGTCTCTGTCCATTTAATTCCAGAGGAGCTTTAACATTAATCCCACCTACAAGGACGACTAATGGGATCTCAGAGGAAGGACTGACCCAGTGATGGGGAACAAGGATAAAAACCATCTGAATGAGAGATCTGAATCTCACACTGGAGATTATCCACCTGCTGACTGGGGAGGTGGAGGGGGCTCTGTGAGTGGTGCAGGGGGGTGGGGATTATTTGGAATAGTTCTACTATGTCCATAGAGTTGATAGTTTATTTCTCTTGGGGCAGTGGTCCTATTAGCTATGGGCCCCTTCCTGTACAGAGATAATTCTTCCCCTCCCAATCCCCAGGACTACATTGTTATGAAGAAGTCTGGGGATGCGTCCCACAGAGCTGCACTGACTGTATGTGGAAGGATCCTGCAGGCTCCATCCCCAACTGTGTCCCATCCGTCTCGCTCCGTCATACAGAAGGAAAAGCCAAGAAGATCCTGGACCTCATCTCCCAACATATCCACCTGCTGACTGGAGAGGTGGGTGTGTCCAATCCGTGATTGGTAGTAACAGTGGAGATAATCCGTCTCTCTGTCTGGGTGGTGACTGTAACATTGTGTGGTTCAGGTTGCCATAAGGTGTGAGGATGTTTCCATCTATTTCCATGGAGGAGTGGGAGTATTTAAAGGGAAACAAGACCCTTACAGGGAAGTGATAAAGGAGAATCACCGGCAGACCCCACTGGGTGAGTAATGTTTACAGGACACATTTATCAAAGCCAGAGCAAATCTATTTGAGAATTAACAGTTCCCAGAATTTCCTTCTTCTATTACTAGTTACTGTTGTCACTTTGGATATTGATATTTATTTACACTTTGCGTGATCTTTCCTGCTAGCAGCCTATGAACCCTTTGTTGCATGATCAGTGCAAGAGGTGCATGTTAAATAGAATTAAGTTCAATTGGATACAAGTTGCAGACTTGTTTTGGGTACAGTGGTAGTAATAGTATAAAATACACTTGCTAACCCACAATGGATAAATATGTAATATCTTTTTTAATTATTGTCCTCATACAAGTACATTGAACACCAAAATCCATACATAATATTAACCCATTAATCCATGCTGCTAATTTTAAGTTGTGGGGTGTAGCTTTAAAATTGAATGTAGGTATAATATTTTTGTGAGTCGTATACATAACTTGCCTATTTAAAACCCTTTAGGATCACCCCTTAGGATCCTGGTTTATTCCAAAACCCTAAATTTAATGGATGTTTGGCCTACAAGCACATAGTGTGTCTAGTGAAATGAAGAGAGGGCGATCTATTTATCTAATAACAATTCCCATACAGATTATTAGTTCATGTATATTAAAAACTTTATATATATCTACTTGCAGATCTATAAAGGATCAGAATGATTTTCGTGTTTGTATCATTTACAGATTGTGACTATGAAGATAAGGGATACTACCTAATCTGGAAACAAATTTTGTGTGTGAGAATAAACCAAGTGAGATTGTGGATGAGAACCAGAAAGAAAATTTCCCAAATGGTGCATTTCTCCAACGATAAGGAAACTGTAACCAGACTGTATATCAAATGGTATTAAAGAGGGAGATGGAATCATGGGAAGGAGAATGTTCGATTGTACGATTAATCCACTTACAGAACAGATACAGGGAAAGATCCATCTACTGATACCATGGGATCCAACCTAAATAACAGCTTGTCAGATAATATATATCAAATGGTATTAAAGAGGAGATGGAATCATGGGAAGGAGAATGTTCAGATTGTACCATTAATCCACTTACAGAACAGATACAGGGACGACAGATACTACTGATACCATGGGATCCAACCTAAATAACAGCTGGTCAGATAAATATATATCAAATGGTATTAAAGAGGAGATGGAATCATGGGAAGGAGAATGTTCAGAGTTGAACATAATCCACTTACAGAACAGAACAGGGACAGATCCATCTACTGATACAGGGATCAACCTAAATAACAGCTTGTCCGATATTATATATCAAATGGTATTAAAGAGGAGATGGAATCATGGGAAGGAGAATGTTCAGATTGTACATTAACCACTTACAGAACAGATACAGGGAACAGATCCATCTACTGATACCATGGGATCCAACCTAAATAACAGCTTGTCACGATAATTATTAATCAAAGGTATTAAAGAGGAGATGGAATCATGGGAAGGAGAATGTTCGATTGTACCATTAATCCACTTACAGAACAGATACGGGAACAGATATTTACTGATACCATGGGATCCAACCTAAATAACGATGGTCAGATAATTATATCAAATGGTATTAAAGGGAGATGGAATCATGGGAAGGAGAGATGTTACGATTGGTACCATTAATCCACTTACAGAACAGATACAGGGAAACAGATCCATCTCACTGATACCATGGGGTCCAAACTAAAAACAGTTGCCAGTAATTATATATCAAATGGATATTAAAGAGGAGATTGAATCAGGGGAGACGGGAGAATATTCAGATTGTACCATTAATCCACTTACAGAACAGATACAGGGAACAGATCTATGTACTGATATCATGAGATGTTATCTAAATATCAGCTTGGAAGAAAAAGAATGTAACAGAAAGAAAAATCTTCAGGAACATCCGAGAACACATGCAGGAGAGAAACCATTTTTTTGTGCTGGATGTGAAAAATGTTTTCCCCAGAGGTCACACCTTAATCAATATTACCAGGTTCACACAATAGACAAAACTGTTTCTTATTCTGGATGTAAAAAATATTTTAGCAAATCCTTGAATCCTTCTACATGCCAAAACATACACCCAGGAAAGAAAGAGTTTCATTGTTCTGAATGTGGAAAATGTTTTACACGCAAAGCAGATCTTATTAGACATCTCCAGATTCATATAAGAGTCAAACCAGTTTCTTGTTTAGAATGTGGGAAATGCTTTGCAAGCAACAGCCACCTTACTGTACATCAGAAAACTCACACAGAAGGGAAACCCTTTCCTTGTTTTGAATGTGGGGAAAGTTTTACCCAAAGATCCACCCTTACACTACACCAGAAAATTCACACTGGAATAAAAACTTTCTCTTGTCCTGTATGTGGGAAATGTTTTTCAGACAGGTCATATCTTATTAGTCATCAGCAGATTCACACAGGAGAGAGAACCTTTTCTTGTTCTGAATGTGGGAAATGTTTTAAAAGAAATAGCCACCTTATTGAACATCAGAGAACTCACACAGGAGAGAAACCCTATATTTGTTCTGAATGTGGGAAATGTTTTGCAAGCAGCAGTCACCTTAATACACATAAGAGAACTCATACAGAAGTGAAACCCTTTTCTTGTTCTGAATGTGGGAAATGTTTTACCCAAAGATCGACCCTTACACAACATCAGAAAATTCACACTGGACAAAAACCTTTCACTTGTCTTGAATGTGGGAAAAGTTTTATCCACAGATCAACCCTTATAATACATCAGAGAACCCATACTGGAGAAAAACCTTTCTCTTGTCCTTTATGTGGGAAATGTTTTTCAGACAGGTCATATCTTAATAGGCATCAGCAGATTCACACGGGAGAGAAACCATTTTCTTGCTCTGAATGTGGGAAATGTTTTAGCACAAACTCCACACTTGCTGCCCATCAAAAGATACACAAAAGTAAAATAAATATATTTTAAATGCAGAAAAAAATTTGCGAGAAAATAACCACCCTAATGTACAGGGAACCTGTAAACAATTCAGTTTACAACATATCACTGTTTGTCAGCGATCACCAGTGTTACACTGAGTGACTTATCTGTGTTAATGGAATGTGATCCTATATCTAGGGTATGTTCCCCCTACTTTAATAAATATATAGATCTATAAAGGCCTTTCCAGTCTGCAAACAATTCCTGGCCTGATATTTTCTTCTGATTGTTGGAAAAGTGAAATTTACCAGCTGACCAATAGTTATCAAACCTGCTGGTTCTAGAGGATCTGATATGTGGTTTAAAGCAATGCCATTTATACACATCACCGTATTTACATTTCTTTTACCTTTTAGTAAACATTTTATAACTTATTTTTATCTATATCTGCTTATCCTTGTGAAGTTTCTCATTCATCCAGGTCATGGTATATCTGTAATATTCATTCATCCAGGTCACGGTATATCTGTAATATTCATTCATCCAGGTCATGGTATATCTGTAATATTCATCCATCCAGGTCACGGTATATCTGTAATATTCATCCATCCAGGTCACGGTATATCTGTAATATTCATTCATCCAGGTCACGGTTAATCTGTAATATTTCATCCATCACGGTACGGAATCTGTAATATCATCCTCCAGGTCACGGTATATCTGTAATATTCATTCATCCAGGTCACGGTATATCTGTAATATTTCATTCATCAAGGTCTCACTGGTATATCTGCGAATATTCATCCATCCAGGTCACTGTATATCTGTAATATTCATTCACCAGGTCACGGTATATCTGTAATATTCATTCACCAGGTCAGGATATCGTGTAATATTCATTCATCCAGGTCACGGTATATCTGTAATATTCATCCATCCAGGTCACGGTAGATCTGTAATATTCATTCATCCAGGTCACGGAATATCTGTAATATTCATTCATCCTGGTCACGGTAGATCTGTAATATTCATTCATCCAGGTCACGGTTTATCTGTAATATTCATTATCCAGGTCACGGTATATCTGTAATATTCATTCATCCAGGTCACGGTATATCGTAATATTCATCCAGGTCACGGTATATCTGTAATATTCATCATCCAGGTCACGGTATATATAATATCCATCCAGGTCACGGTATATCTGTTATTCATTCATTACCAGGTCACGGTTATATCTGTAATATTCATCATCCAGGTCACGGTATATCTGTAATCATTCATCCTAGGCACGGTATATCTGTAATATTCATCCCTCCAGGATCACGGTATAATCTGTAATATTCATCCCTCCAGGTCACGGTATATCTGTATATTCATCCCTCAGGCACGGTTATCTAATATCCATCAGTCACGGGTATATCTGTAATATTATCCATCAGGTCACGGGATATCTGTAATATCCATAGGTCACGGTATATCTGTAATATCATTCATCCAGGTCACGGTATATGTAATATTCATCCATCCAGGTCATGGTATATCTGTAATATTCATCCATCAGGTACAGGTATATCTGTAAATTTCATCCATCCAGGTCACGGTATATGTAATATTCATTCATCCAGGTCACGTATATCTGTATATTCATCATCCAGGTCACGGTATATGTAATATCTCAATCCGGTCATGGTATATCTGAATATTCATCCATCCAGGTCACGGATATCGTAATATCATCATCCAGGTCACGGGTATATCTGTAATATTCATTCATCCAGGTTCACGGTTATCATCCTGTGTAATATTCATTCATGGTATATCTGTAATATTCATTCATTTCAGGTCATGTGTATCCTGTAATATTTCATCCTCTCAAGGTCATGGTATATCTTTTGTATTCAATTAGATCAACTGGACTTGAAGTTTAGTTCTTGAAGACGTTTGGTAGTCAACCGACTGGCTTTCTCATTTCAGATGACTTGTACAAGAATTGTGGCAATTATGTGCCATGGAAAAATCAATTAGCATATCACAGCCAGGTGTCAGGGACCTTCTGAATGCAAGGTGATGACTAGCCTCTGTGCAATTACACCTTGCATCAGAAGGTCCCCAACTGCTGTCATATGCTAATTGGGACTTTCCAGGGTACTTAATTGCCAAGAGATTCTTGCTTGCCATGAGCCTACATAACACAGATTAGAAAAATGAATATTCCATGAATGTCAAATCGGTCGTATTACTGCTGCAGTGTATGGCCAGTTTATTATCTCTGCAGGTCTGACCACTGATGATACAGTTAATGGTTTAGATGCTACAGGAACCGAATATCAGGACTGGGACCCACTTACACCTAATAAATAGCTTTTTATGATCCAAAATAATATGGGAATGCAACGCACACACAAATACACACAAAAAAGTATTGTAAAGAACACAATGCGTGTCTCAATTATTGAGGATGCTCAGTACCTGGTATATTTTCCCCGTTACCCAGTATATCTTCCTTTGATTGCATGCTATTTGTGCTACACACAAGATGCAATATTTTAGTTTTGTGCTACAATTTGTGCAAAAACAAGTGTAAAATAAATTGAGACATTGAATACGTGGCCAATGATCTTCCTAGCTGGGAAATAACAATAAAGTAGAATTTTTATTGGTAATTATACAGTAAATGGGATTAAAGGCATTATTATTACTCATTTTTTCATGTGTCTTGAAACGTTGTTGGGGTTGAGACTATCCCTTTAATGGATCCTGAAGAAGGTGTTTAGTGTCCCAATCATCGACTTTAATTAATACATTTTGCTATAAGACTGGTGTGTGGTGGTATATGGTTGGAAGATTGAATTGGTGTGTGCAGCCACATTGTCATCTTGCACCCAGCAGATTGGAATTGGGAAGGTGTGCAAGGTTCAGGGATTGTGTTTGTCTCCATTCCATTGAGACACTATGAGGCTTATTTTGGAAGAGGTACAAAATTTTCCTGAGCTGTTAATTTGCCTCAACCAATCAGATCCCTTTTTACTGGTCTACAGTGAGAAAATATTTGATAACATCTGATTGGTTACTGCAGATTAAAAATGTATAAAATGTAATTTATTCAGTAAGGTATAAATAAGTATTGAGGTTTTTGTCTCTAGGAACAAACATTTAAAGCCACCACTGTATATTCCTGTGGCAAAACATTTGGTGGAGATCCCATCACCACCTCTGACAAATTCAGGCAAGTCTTCCCATATAGAAGTTCCCCTATAAATAGCCTTGCTCTTTCCATCATGGCCTCCCCCACATTGTCAAGGGGGCTCTCTGCTGTTGTAAAATGAGTAGGGGTGTATGCAGTAAAATCTCTAGAGAAATCACTGGTGGTAACTGGGAAAGTGACACATAGAATAACCTTTACTCTAGCCTACAATTTAAGAAGTCTACAGATTGGGAGTAAACTGTAGGACTAGGCCACAGTGATGTGATTCTCACGTACTTTCAAGTGCAAATTGCATGCACTCCGATAATGGATTAATGTAAAAATCGCAGCACAAATGCACAGTAACACATTAATGTGATTCATAGTGTGATTACAACCTACAACCCCCAAAAAAGGTTGTGCCTTTCTATGGTATTTCAGAGGGGAGCTCAGTGAGCAAATTTTTCAGTTTGCTTCATGGAAGTTGCACCCCTGAATCAGTATAACTTTTCAATCTTATTACTAAATGGGCAGTTTAATCAAAAAATAAGTTGGGGACACAGGCATAAGTTTATTTTCAAAAATGGTGACCTGATCAATTGATTAATTAAATTTGAAAATAATACACACCTTGTATTAAAAATTGCAACTGATAAAAAATATTTCATCTTTTTATAAAATCTGCCTGTTGGTCTGGCCAATCACAACAATCTAAGCTTCTCGGATTAGGCTCCTTAGGAAATTGAATTGCCCACCCCTGACCTACTGACTTCAACCATAGAGAAACAGCCACTTGAGGTGGACATGCCCTTTAGAGAGAGGAGAGACTTGTGTTAATATGAAATCTCTCCCCATTGTCTCTCCCCAATATTGGATCATTAGGATGGACAGATCTTGGTTCTTGGTCCCATATTTCTATAGAAGCCCAGGGGTTCTTTAAAGGGTAACTGTGATCTCTATACAAGTGTCGTGTATTAAAGGGCAAGTACACTGAAAAAACAACTTCTTACTGGATAGCTGTGGCTTTAAATCTAAAGGGGTTGTTTTGTCCTAGTCCCCTTCCATACCCGACCTTTAGGGCTAGGCCACACTGCTGCGTTTTTTTGTGCGTTTGCGTTTTTTTCCCAGATCATTGAAAACGCAGCAACGCACCGAAAACTCGAGTTGCATGCGCAAACGCAACGAAACGCATGCGCAAACGCAACGAAATCGCACATGAAATTGCATATGGCCGTGCCCTTACTGCTTGAATGTTGCCGTCTTCCTCCTCCTCTCTAACCCTGTTTTTAGGGCCGACCCCACGGGATTCTTCAAATCTCAGAATAAAGCGGCAGTTTGAAGAGCGTGCGACTGGATGTTAATGCGCGCCCCTGTGACGTCATCCCGCTGCGCTGTCTTGGGTACTGTGTGATGTCACGGGGCGCAAGCTCGCGGCAAAGTCACCATGATCACAACACGTGTGCTCTTCTAACAGCCGTGAACCAAAAACAGGATTAGAGAGGAGGAGGAAGACAGCAACATTCAAGCAGGGAAAGTAGGGTACGGAAGGGGACTAGGACAAACAAAATAAACATCGCTTTAGAATTAAAGCCACAGCTATCCAGTAAGATAGAGTTGTACAGTGTACTTGCCCTTTAAACAGCCTTTCAAACAAACCTAGGATGGGGTCTTAAAGGGACAGGTCACCCCAAAAATAACCTGGCAAATTCCCGCTTGTGCATGAGAGTGAGGGGAAGGAGGGTGCATGGAGAACAGACCGGAGAATCACAGCTCCAGTCAGCTTTAGAATTATCATTTTGATTAAACACGGGTTAAACACTATGGGTAGGATGGTGCACCATACGGCTATAGACCATGAGCCATCAGTCTGAAACAAACCCCTGTCCATAGTGTCAACCTTATATTTTGTTTGTCCTATTACACTGAACTTGCACCAAACGCCAATGACTGAGTGAAAGACGTTTTATTTTTGTTGCAAAACCCACATCCTAACGGGACACACTGTACGTGTAATTATTGTGATTTTCAGGGGGGCTACCTACCTACTTGTGTGCTAGGGTTCAACTACCTACTTGTGGCCTGCCTACCTATTTTGGGGCTGGCTACCTAATTGTGTGCTGGGACCTACCTACCTACTTGGGGGCTGGCTACCTACCTATTTGGGTGCTGGCTACCTACTTGTGTGCTGGGACCTACCTACCTACTTGGGGGCTGGCTACCTACCTACCTATTTGGGGGCTGGCTACCTACTTGTGTGCTGAGGCCTGCCTACCTACCTACTTGGGCTGGCTACCTACTTGTGTTCTATGGCCTACCTACCTACCTACTTGGAGGCTGGCTACCTATTTGGGGGCTGGCTACCTACCTATTTTGGGGCTGGCTACCTACTTGTGTGCTGGGACCTACCTACCTACTTGGGGGCTGGCTACTTACTTGTGTGCTTAGGGGCCTACTACCTACTTTGGGGCTGGCTACTATTTGGGACGGCCTACCGACCTATTTGGGGGTAGCTACCTACTTGTGTGCTGGGGCCTACCTACCTACTTGGGGGGCTGGCTACCTACCTACTTGGGGGCTGGCTACCTACCTACTTGGGGGCTGCCTACCTACCTATTTGGGGGCTGGCTACCTACCTATTTGGGGGCTGGCTACCTACCTACTTGTCTGCTTGGGCCTACCTACCTACTTGGGGGCTTGGACCTACCTACCTAATTTTGTGCTGGGACCTACCCAACCTTCTTGCTGAAGAAAAGAGAAGACAGCACCAGATAATTCCATGTTTCAAGGTATTGAAAGGTTTTGACCAAAATAATTAACTAAATGACTTGTTGACTTTGACTAAATAACAGATATGATGGGGACACAGTATTTACCAGATTGCTCTACCAAACATATATTTTGCTGCAGATATTTTTTTTTAAAGAATTGTTCACTGCAATAGTGAACTATCCCTTTTCTACATTGATTGAAGCCTGGTAATTTAAGGAGCTATCCCTTACCTCCTGTTCTTCAATCAATGTTTAGATAGCCAGGAACGAAATTCAGAGGACTGACTAACACTGGCTAAGTGTATTTTTTAGGTGAACTGTCACTTTAAGATCCATAGAAGATCATCCGAGGCTTGATTGAAAGGCTTTGTTTAATACACAACACTTGTATAGAGATCACAGTTACCCTTTAATGAACCCCTGGGCTTCTATAGAAATATGGGACCAAGAACCAAGATCTGTCCATCCTAATGATCCAATATTGGGGAGAGACAATGGGGAGAGATTTCATATTAACTGGGGAAATCACACAATGTAAAATTTCAGGACCATGTAAGAATTTCCTTTTTAATTATCCAAAATTAGCAGAACACAATTCTCTCCTCTCTCTAAAGGGCATGTCCACCTCAGAATAATATTACATACCAACCTTCTCCTAAACCCTGAGATTCTTATAGTCACTTACCTCCCCAGTCACACACCTCCCCCGTCACTCACCTCGCCCGTCACTCACCTCTCCAATCACTCATCTCCCCAGTCACTCACCTCGCCCGTCACTCACCTCTCCAATCACTCACCTCCCCAGTCACTCACCTCCCCGTCACTCACCTCCCCGTCACCCACCTCGCCCGTCACTCATGGGAAGGAGAATATTCAGATTGTACCATTAATCCACTTACAGAACAGATACAGGGAACAGATCCATCTACTGATACCATGGGATCCAACCTAAATACCAGCTTGGCAGGTAATTATGTAGCAATTATTGTTGGTGAGGAGTTGTATAGTGATAATGATATAGTGTCATTTAATATAGAGAATAGTGACCATAATAAAGGGTTATTTAATATAGGGAATAGTTATCATGATATAGTGGCATTTAATATAGGGAATAGTGACCATGATATAGTGTCATTTAATATAGGGAATAGTGATCATGATATAGTGTCATTTAATATAGGGAATAGAGACCATGATATAGCGTCATTTAATATAGGGAATAGTGA